>VWPW01008049.1:0-43002 GCA_013389825.1 Crypturellus undulatus | reverse complement strand
CGCGCGCGGAGAGCGCGGAGCGCGGGACGGCGCGGGGCCTGAGCAGCTCCCGGTACGCGCGCCTCCGCGCACCCCGAGACTCCACAACCTCCCTGAAGTTATGCGTGTGTGTGCGTGTGCGTGTGTGCGTGTGTACATATATATATGTATGTTCGTTACTAATAAATCTGGCCTAGTTTGAAGCATGAGAGGTTGGGAAAAAAAGAAAAAAAAAGAAAAGAAAGAAACTGATAACACACCAAGAAGATTCTTCTTCTCCGTACCCCCTCCCTCTGCTGTTTGTGAAAAAATAGGCAGGCTGAGAATTGTGTGTCTTGTCGGAGGTGTCTGTACTGGGGCACAGTGTTACAGAGCAAGTAAAATATCTCCTCTGGAGTGTCTTTTTTTTTTTTGTTTTTTTTTTTTTTCCCCTTTTGGGTTTGATTNTTTTTTTTTTTTTTTTTTTTTTTTTCTCCAGCTTTGGTAGATCACTTGTGAGTATTAGTTTAATTTCTGACTAAGTATATTCTCACTAATGTCTGTAAAGTTGCTATTATTATCCTACAGTATTGCTTAATGCAATATTGAAGTTTCTATTATTATCCAACAATATTGCTTAATGCAAGAGAAAAATTAAACATTCTGACATTAACATTCCTTATCAATCTGAAATTATCTTTCTTCTCCATGTACTTTTTTGTACTCGGTCTATCCTTTTTATGTTTTTGACCTTTGATTTTTCTTACTTTTTTTTCCCCACTCCTACATATTACTGCAAATATCATTGTAAAGATGTAAATTATGTGGTTTGTGATGTATTAATGTATGCCACCTTTCTTGAGTACCAAAATTCTGTGCGGCACAGTATACATTCAGAGATCATCATTACTTATATGCAGACAGAATAAAGTGTTTATTCTGCTTCCTGAACATTACAGTGTGCTTTATTAAGTTTGTGAAGGCTGGAATGTTTTCAAAATTAGAAGATGTTGCAAAGGTGTTTGGGTGAGAGCAACTGAAATAAAATTCATGAGAGTGAAAAATTACACAGGAGCAAGTAAGGAATAAAAATAAAGTGTTCCAACCATTCAATTAAAATACCAAATATTCATCTTTTCATCACATAAAAATAAAGAAGCAATGCATATTTTCCTTTCTTCCTTCCCCCCACTCAGGTGTAAAGTGAAATAACTAAACTTAACCTAGAGGCTTAAACTTAACCATACCTGTATTCTGTACCAAACTACAGTAGCAAAGGTGACTTGTGTATCTTCATTTTTTAAAAAAATAGCGATAGTAGTAAATAAGTAATACCATCAGCCCTTCTCTTTAGACATACTCTATTTCACCTTCTTTTGAACTGTGCTCCTTTGAAAAGAAGTCTGGCTGATGCTGGATATTTTAAATGAAGTGACAATGAAGCTGGCACAAATGGGAAGAAAATAGTAAGAAAACCACAGATCCAAAAGTTTCAGAACGAAAAATATCAGCATACTTTACTTCTACCTCTAAAAATGCATGAGCACATAAGCATCTTCATGGACCAACTCGACTCAGCTTAGCGCCTTTTGTGGTTTCCAGAAGAAAACAGTAGACATTTTGGCATGTCAGATATATGTAACTACAAACAGAGCATAAATTATCCAGTCTTAAAATGAAAGTCATGAGAGATGAGGAACAGAAAATATGTGGATGAAACAATGCTCCAAGAATCCTTTTAGGAAACTCCATCTGAATACCTCTTTTCTGTGGCAGAGTATTACCATCTCCTGGAAGGAAATGAAAAGATGATCCAGCAATTTGCAACTAACTGGATGAGAAAAAAAAAAAAAAAAAAAAAAAAAGGACAGTTGCTGCAAAGAACATATGCCTGTAGCCCTGGTATCTTCACATCGTTAATCAGTGTGAAGCAGCTTCATCAGCACAAGCTCCCCAAAGCTTCACCTTTCTTATTCACACTTTCCAGAACTCAACACTTTAAGGACAAAATTAAAGAATTCAAATGAACAGCTATGTCTAGATTAATATAATTTTCCCAATAATTGTGTCATACAGCAGACAAGTGGAGAGTGATGTATATTTATTCTTCTGAGGGAGATTTGTCATTGAAAAGAGGTTTCCTAACTTTGGATCACAAGGTACTTAGAGATGTGCCTACTGAAATGCTATACAACTACATATGCATCCAAGAGACAGTAGTCTCATAAGACATAATAGTAATTCTTCCTGGGGAATAACTGTATCTCAGGCAGTATGGTAAAGCATATTAGTAAGGAAAAACAATATTTTTTTATGGGAAAGTCACATTGATTATTTTAACTATGTTCAAACCAATAATACCTACACTGCCTCAAAATGTTAGTATCTTAAGATGTCTTTTTTTTTAATACAATCCTAATCTGACAATATTTTCATTAAGAAAACCTATAAAGAAAAAAAAATATGCAGAGTGAGATATTACAGCAAGCTCTCTATTGTGTTTTTCTTTCTCTTTTTTCTTTTGATCAAGAGGCTAAAAGAGTCTTTGGATCTCTAGTACTGGGAAAGTATTTTTCCCCATATGACTGAATGCCATCATTTTTCTTCATTATTCCTGACCTTTTACATGTTACAGCCTCATGCTGAACAAAGGAGTTGTATCTCTTTTTAATAACAGCAGGTGGAAATCTTCAACATTTAAACTGTGGAGCCTGGGTCAGAGTACTTGGATGTGACAGCCTAAAGCTGTTCCCGCTTGCATCCCCTCCCCAAAACTCCTATGTTCAGTAGGCATCTACATCTGAATTTAGAGAATTACTCTCTTTTGGGTATCTCACTAGACTGACAAGTCTAAGCAAAACAAAACAAAATAAACAAACAAACCCTCTTCAGTATAACGCCACTGGCTAAATACTGAATTAATTTTAGTCAAGGAGACCAAAAAGGAGTAATAAAGTCCATGCCCCTGAGCCAAAGTCAGTTTCTAGCCGTTAAAGACCGACTTGAAAATAAATATGAAGGTCTGCATATACTATATCAATCTACCCTTTTTTTTCCTTTCCCTGAAACATTGGTGTTAGATTTGGCAGCCTGTCTAACCCAACAACTTGTCTGACTTCTGTGTCAATATCTGTGTTCATGATGGTCCTGAAAATGTTCATAGATTTTAATGTGCGTTAAAATGTGCTGAAGATTATCATCATATTGTCATTTGTTATGGATTTAGATTCTTCATTACAGCAACCAAATGAGTACTTCTAGTTTTACTGAAGAAAAATAAGATTTTTCCATTGGAGAAACATGATTTGTTTCCAAATGAGAAACCTCATCACTGCTCTCAAGAGCAGTGGACTTATGAACTTACTAACAGTCCACTATTACAAGCGTTTAATTAACTGACTTATCAGAATTTCTTTATATTTTATCTTGGAGAGGTTTGGAGTATAGGTAAAAAGTAGTTTAAGATTTCTGATATGAAACAAAAAAACATTGTTCTCACCTCAAAACCTCAATTTTCTCATAGTTTCTACAAAATATATCTTGAGCATGTGTTCTACAAATTTCAATGAAAATACGTAAATTAGTAAAAATAAATTAAAATTATGAAGTTGGAGAGACTTGGGGAAAAAAAATGACCAATAACAGAACACCGTGAGCCTGATAATGTAATCTCTATTATACTGATGATTTAAAAATCTGAAAGTCTTTCGTTATGTCCGTGGTAGAGTATGTGTCAGATAAGCATGTTATTTTTAATTGGTGAACTAGCACAATGCACCTGCATTATTTGTACATAAAATAAAGTCTTCATGAAGCATGATATTTCTCCGTCCTTCTTGACCTGCCCATCTGCTTACTTTACTTTTCGCGTTCAAGGTTTAATGGATATTACTTTAGTTCTTCCTAAATGAAAATCAAAATTATTATACCTGTCAAATTTATACACCAAGCACATGCAACTTAAAATGTTCTTCATGTTTGATTTTTAAAATACATTCCTGTTTTTAATACATGGTAAATAGAGGTTAAAATCATCAGATAAAATAATTATTTTAGATAATGGAGTAGAAGCTGTTTTTCTGTGTCAAAACTGTGTCATAGTAGCTGGAGAATAAGCACATTAATTCAATATAATTCAATTTTTGGTGAAAAGCTAATCCATCCTCCATTTTATTCTTTCCTTTCCTGAAGTCCAATTAGATTTCAATAGTCTGTATAAATTATGATTTATCTTCTCTTTGGTGCTTTGTATTACCTCTTGCAACTATAATTGGAGGTAGACTTTATTATACATTCAGAAATATGAAGATATCTGCAGATAGGGGATTGTTCTCAAACCGTTACATGCTTCAGGTGCCCATTCAACATAGTACTTAACCTTAAAGAGTTCTCAGTTTGCACTGAAAACTCACTAATTTCTCAGCAACCATTTATTTAATTCTATAGAATATTAAACTCTTCACAGAACAGAGTATGCAATAAGAAAAAAAAAAGAAAAATTGTATTTATGATTTCACCCCTTCATTCATGGAGAAAATATGCTGAAACACTGAGCAGAAGCTGGTCTATTTTTCAAGCTACAAGGTTTATAGTTTCCCGTGATGAGGTAAAGATAAGCATTAACTTACCCATGGGCTTGTATGTAAACCCGTATATGCAAAATGTAAAACAAATAAACCCCGCTTTGAATTTTTAAATGGATTTTGTACCAAACTATCAGGATATTTCTTCTAAGTCTGGATGCATCAATAAGACTGCTAATAAATACTCTGTATTTTACATGCCGACTGTATCTTTGAACATGACAGTAAGAAAAAGACACAAATGACAGGAAAAAAAAAGAAATAAAAGAAAGGGAAACGGAAAAGACAAAACCTTCCTACAAACCTGTTTTTATGATTCAGCAGTCTAAAAGTCTATGATTTATAATGCTACATCTATCATTAGCAAAGGGAAATTTGGGTCAAAGTGAAATTTTATGTACAGGAGATAGATGAGAAGAATTGTGTCGCTTAGGTCTGAATGATCAGTATTTTCCACAATTTACTACGACATTAGGTAAGTGATACAGTTTTGCACATCTATATAGTGGTAGTGGTGTTGGCAAGCATATTGTTGGTGAAGCAACATTAAAGCCTATGGATGAACAAAATTAAATCTAAAGTGACACTGCTGTTGAGAAAATATTGCCCAAGAAAGCAATATTTTAAGAAGTGATTCAGACTTTGCATACTCAATAGAGTGGCTTCAAAGTTTTATAGGAAAAATACTATAATGATCTGTCACAAAAGAAATGTATTTTTTAAACATTTTAAGATTAAAATTCATTAAGCATTGCAAAAGATGGAGATGCCTTACTTTTCTGAGTAAAGTTCCACACCAAAATTTCCTATCAACAATTCCCTCTGTAAGTATAGTTTCAAAAAATTATTAATAGTCTTTCAAAAGGTAAAATCCAGTAATGCATCCATACATCGTGGTATTTTTCTTGATTGTACCAAATATATTTTGAAATATATTCTGTGTACTTGTAGATTTGTATACTTATAGATATGAACAACAAAATGGACTTTCTCAAATGAACAGGCCCTAATCTATTTAAAAAC
Source organism: Crypturellus undulatus (assembly GCA_013389825.1). Taxonomy (NCBI): domain Eukaryota; kingdom Metazoa; phylum Chordata; class Aves; order Tinamiformes; family Tinamidae; genus Crypturellus; species Crypturellus undulatus. Next base: position 37,438 of record VWPW01008049.1, on the reverse strand, counting down.
AATTTGTCATTAGCAATTAGTTGAAATAGGAATTTGAAAAAGCTACAGAAGAACATACCTTTACCTATAACTCTTGCAAATCAATCTCTCTAGACAGTATTTACTGAAATTGCGTATGAATTAGTTTCTGTTAATAATATATTAAAAATAGGAGAAGCAATATTTATATCTATATTTAGAAAAGAAATTGGAATTTAAATGTTTAAACTCCACTATTTTCAATGAATAGTGTACATCAGTATATATTTTTCTAGAAAACTGGTTCATAGACCATGTCAACACCTCACAGATTTTATTGCACTTACAAATTATTGACAAGGCACAACATTAATTATTGTCCTGTTCATTCAAAAGCACCCACACAAACTCAGGCAAAATCTATTTTCTATCATATGATATACCAAAACACAATAAAGAAAAACTCTTGCTTTAGAAATTGATTTCACATTATTTCAAGTAAATTGGATAAGCCAAGACCTAGGATTTTGTTTTGTGTTTTCCTTGTTGGATTTAGAATAGAACACTCTCCAGAAATACGCATAGACCTTGCCAGATTCCTGAATGAATCACAGATAAATTTGATCTCTCTGTGACAAAAAAATTGAGTATTAGAAACAAATTGAAGCTGTAAAGAACAGGAAGGCTTTATGGCCAAATTAAACACTGTGAATAAGGCTTAATTTGTGCTCCAACTTTTGCTACCATCAATGATATATGACATTGGACAAGTCTTGCCTGTGCTCACAAGTTTCTTAAGAATGAACATGATAGGTCTATGTAGGTATCTAGTGCTGTTGTATGGATGGTAGAGGGTAACAGTGTTCGCCATTATTGTTACTGTTATTATTATAGCAAAATTTACTCACATAGCAAAACCACTAGATCGTAACAAAAATATTAGCTTGAAGTCATTAGCTTTAAGTCCTAAACCTGAAGATATAATACATCAAAAGCTTGCTTTAGTCTTTTATGTTTTTTAGTCCTTACTAGTGGTAGACAAGATTTACAGTAGTTTTACAGACTCCAACACTGGCCCATGAGTGTTAGCACATGAGTTCCTGCAACACCATAGCCTGAACTCCAATGTTCTAAGTACTAAAATAAGAAACTTCTTCCTCAAACCGCACTGTGAGATTGAAATAGAATAAAATGGCCACCTAAAGGAAACCGGGATCTCTGAACTGCTCAACGGCCAGCTTTTTTAGAATAAAAAGAATCAATTACAAATAAAAATCCTTCAATTTCACCCAATTGTCATTAAAATAAGTTAAAATCTGAAGAGTTTAAAGTATGATAGAATGTTAAGCTGGTACTGCACAGTCCCAGGAGCCAAGTGTTAAGTGTAGCTTGTATAATGCCAAAAAGACACATATTTTTTTTGCAAATTATCCTCATAATAGAGTAGCTTTTTCTATCATGATTTGTCATTTATTTCACCATCAAAAAACTTCAGTTCTGTCTTCTCATGCTTTAGGAAAGTAACAGAGCACTTGGCACAGCCCCAGAGAAGTTATCCCCATCCGATATGGCCAGGACAAGACTCTTTGCCCCTCTCAGGCTGGCACTGGGACTGCTAGACTCATGGCATCTGTGCATCCCAGCTTAAGCAAAGTGAAAAGAAAAATATAATCTCAGATATTGTCTGCATGTAGGTGCAGAATATGTAAACAGAGTGATTTATTGAAAACAAAGAAACAACAATTATTACAAAATAAAAGTACTTTTTAGTTGAGACATGGAAAACACATAGATTTATCATTCAGAGAAGATGCATTTTCAGCTACTGCTCACAGAGTAAGTGTTAGTGCCCTAGAATAATGATGAAAGGAAGCAAAATAATTACCAAGGTTATATCTTGCAGGTAGCTGTTTTGTAGATAATAAAAACCTTATAAATCCAGGCACTTCCTGAGTTTGTACACAGCTGTGCCAACTTAATTCAGAAATCTTGTCCGTATATTTAGTGGTTAGATATTATTTTCTCAGGATGTCCCATATTTTGTTGGTTTGTACTTTTCAGTTGTCAATTAGCTACTTAAGTTCTTTGTAGGAGTAGGTGGTGAGACTAAGCGTGTTTTTCTACTGTGACTTTTCTCCAAGGCTGTTAGGTAAGTCAGTTTTGCTGACTGAATGGGCAATGTGCAACATAGGCCATAGAGAATTTGCCAGGAGTCATTTCTCTAATCATTTCAGGAAGTTCCATGCCATTAAATTCCCTCCTGAAATGTCAATAACTTCATTCGCTGTTCTCATATTTATCTTTCTTTTTATTTGTCATCAAAGATTTAATCTACATATATTAATATCCTACCCATAGCTTCTTGGCCTGGAAATATATTTTCCAACATTTTTTGGCTTTCAAATCAGTTAGGAAAATCCTGTCACATAACTCCTGTCCTCCTATCCTCAGAACTGCTTCTTCAAAACTATCTAACTTATTAAGAGCATCTGTCTTTTCTGTGAGCTTTTGTTTTAGTCCCATGATCTCTGTTCTTACAGTGGCTGGCATACAGGTTAGACACAAGGATGATGGCATGGGAACATAGGCTAATATTCAGTGACCTCAATTGCCAAATTGAGACTAAAGACCTATCTTTGCTTCTGTGGGCTGTTTAAACTTCAGGAACATTATAATGAGGTTTAAAAGTAGTCCTTCTGGCCCCTAAACCATAGCCATAACTAGCTGTTTGCTTTGCATTAGATGGCATTTATGAGGTAGATTAAACCACTAGTCTTTTTATAGTACGGATATTATCATTTTGTTTGTCCATAAATCTCAAGTAATGACACATTCAATAAGTACTTAACTGCTTTTCTGGATGTCATATTAAGCTGACCAGAGAGTTCATTTTTAGAAGGGCACAACAAGCATAACCATCTACAAGAAACACAAGCAGTTAAGAAGATTACTAGGAGACTACTAGATAGACCCATCAAAGGCAACTGGAGTTGTTACAAGGCAGGACTGGCTAGGGACATGGCAATCCATGGCAGCCTTGGATGCATTGGCCACAAAAACAGCAGCCTTCAGTTTCAGGTGCAAGAAGCTCAGGATTGAAGATAGCAGATTCCAGCAACCAGGGACCTTGTATGTGTGATCGCACCAGAGGAAACTCTGAAGGGCAAAGGAGGTCAGGAAGCTTTGCAAATCTGTAAGGATAACAACATCACAACATGATGGTCCATTCCTTCACTCAATAAAACAAGGATATATCAAAGGATCAGCTTAGCTAACAGGGAACTCATGACAGCTCCAATGCAAAAGAGAAAAATCATGTAGTGAGCCCTCTTAGCTCAGAGTTTGATGAAAAATAGGCCATACTGGAGTCTACTAACAAATGAGGTACCAGCACAGGGGAGTTCAGTTGTGCTGGAACATACCCTGTTAAATACTTCTGTCAGTGACTCAGAGAAGCAAACACAAGACATGCTCATGGTACCTGACATTGACATCAAACTAGGGGGATAGTTTGGGTAAATTTGAGGGCAGCACTGTCATTCAGGGGGACTTTGCAGGATGAATGGACTGACATGTGCCCAGAGGGGTTTAAGACTTGACGGCTCACGGTTCTTAGCAACCTACTCTGCTCCAACAGCTGAGCCTGCTTTTGGCAGAGGTGGACCACCTCAGGTCCCTGCCAACCTGAGTTGTCCTAAGATCTTATGAACTTTAAGCCAAATGTTATTGTGAAAGAGAGAAGTAAAAACTTATATGGAAATACATGTGACTTTTGATTTAATTCTGTACCATACAATCAATGGTGGAGGAATAAAACCAACCCTTCAGACAACCTTATGAAAATGTACTGCACTACTTACTTATAGGGAAAAGAAATATATCATCTTCTTTATGGAATAACTTAATACACATTAAGATTATTTTCTTTCAGATTTTCTCTTATGTGAATTTAATATTAGAGTTAATATTGCTAGTCAAATACTTAATCCTTAAAAAAAAGAACTATAATAGAACTACTTATTCCCACTGGAAATTGCTTTTGCTCAAAAGATGAGTATGCAACAATGTATATGTTCCAACATTTTATTCCATAATAATAATAAAATAAATCACAAGAAATTTTATAATGTAATGTTATAAGTAAAGACACCCTTGTCATTCAATACTACTCATTTTTTTTATATAAAAAGTGTTAGGATATTAGCCTTAACATCTATAAAATTCTATAAATTAATTTTTCACGGTTATACTTTTTGGATATTTTAGTTTTTAAAAAATTGCATAAGAGTTTGACAACAAAAACCTTCAAATATTTCAAAAATTTAAAGGACAGTATTTTAGCCTCAGACTTTTTTTTTAAGTTTTAATAAAAGAATGCATATACCAATTCAGTAGCATGAGAACTTATGTTTCATTGCACAAAAACAATTTGTTTAGTTTATCTTTTTAGAAACTTGATTGTTTTGTTTACCGTACATCAGACAGTTTTCAAAGCCCATAAGCTTTCTCCCAAGGACAGGAGTCTTCGCTAAAACTACTCACCCCCTTTCTAGGCTTTCAGTTCTTCTGCGTAAAATGACTGAAATATCAATCTCAAATGGGCTTGAGAGAGCGCAGAACTCCCTATTCTTATGGAAATGAATCTATGCTTAAAAGTAAAGATAGGCTCATTCCTCAACGATTCCTTCTAACAAGGAGGGCTCAACAGCCCAAGTTGCAGTCTTGCTAGATATCTCCAGTTTCTGTTATCACAGCGGCATTGAGACGGATGACTTGAATGCTTTCTCAGCATCCATAAGCACTTATTCTGAGACATGTTTCCTACTGAAGTTCAGCAGGACTCTGCAGGGGCATGTCCCACCTGGGTCTGAGGAGGAACAACACTGGCCAAACACAAAGCCATTGGAAGCTTCTATTACTTTCTCTCTCCTTTCGTTGGAGGTAAAAAAAATTAGCAGCAGGGAATGCTGTAATGCTGCTAGAGGTAAAAACTGGCTTTTAATTTTATCACAGAACTGTATAGTCATGAGGCAAGGTCTTTCTGTACATATGTTTACTTACCAGTACTCAGAACAGCTGGAGCACTGCTGTGCTGTCTGGGAGCAACCAGCATATCAATTTAAAACTCCCAGCAATAACAAAAGAGCTAGTGTGAACACATACTAAGAACCCACCCAATGAGCAAGAAGTTGCCAAATGCATATTTTATCTTAGGAGCACAGCCACACTGTACGGTGTTGAAGAAGCCAAAGGAATTTTCCAGTTGCTCCAGGACCAGAAGTTCTATTTCATTGTGCTCATGTTGGTGCCTGCAAACTCAGAGTGTGCAGCTCAGGCCTTAGGAAATCGCTGTGTTCAGCTGATCCATACTGGTCAGGCACAACAGAAATTCTTGCAGATTTGCTTCATTCCTGCCGATCAAAATGAGCAGCATGCACGTGCTGCCCCCAAACATCATACCTATCTTTTTATTTCTGACTGAAAGAACAGCTCTCCTCAACTAACAGTACAAAAAAACCCCTCTCCTTTACAGCCAGCATCACAATTTTCTGTGTCTGGTGATGAACATGTCCTTTAGCTTGGGCTTTACCAACCTCTGTGCCCACATCTGTCGGGAAGACAACCACTCCTTTCCCTCCCTGATACAAAGGGTTGTAATTCTGTCTGCAGAGCATTGGACCCTTCTACTTACTCCTAACATTTGTACTTGTACATTTTTTTTTTTTTCTTTTCCCCTTAGGGTCTATTGGAAAATCATCTTCTAGGTCCTTAAAGTCCTCCAGAGTCAAAGAAATCTTCCTTCCTTCCTTCCTTCCTTCCTTCCTTCCTTCCTTCCTTCCTTCCTTCCTTCCTTCCTTTCCTTCCTTCTTTCCTTTCCTTCCTTCTTTCCTTTCCTTCCTTCTTTCCTTTCCTTCCTTCTTTCCTTTCNGGAATGCCGTGACTATTTCTTTTTCATCCCCTCCCCTCCCTTTCTTTTTTTTTTTTTTTTTTTTGGTAGATGTGAGCAATGTAGACCTCTTATTTCATTACCGCTGTTGGCCCTCTTTATGCCTCAGGAATGTTGTCACTTGAGAAGTGATAATCCTATTTGTAAATATTTTCTCTGTTGAGCTCCATGGATCCTCCAGCAGAGACTTGGGTAACAGAACCTTTATAAATAAAATTAGTATTAATTACTATTATGATCATCTTTCATCTTTTGTTTCTCCCACCCCAGTCCCTTTGGCTGTATGCTTGATTGTTCTTTTGGACAGGTGTTTTCAGAAGCTTTATATTCTACGAAAAAGATCTAAATAAATCTGCTTTTTTGTTTTTGTTGTTGTCATTGCTGTTTTTTAAATAATGAAAAGGGAAGCTAAAACCCAAGCAACAAAAGAAATAATCTGACAGAAATTGAAATCTCATTTATTTCCACTGGTATTTGTACTATATTTTAAAAAGGAAAAAAAATGGAAGAAGAAATACTGATATAAAAAGCATTATATATTATTAATCCAATTTAGTTGATCTTACAGTATTCATTTTTAACACATCTGCTTTTTTACTTTTCACCTGTAAATAGTCTTACAAGTTACAATGGTACAATATATGTTATCAGTGCTGGTATGTTATTTGAGAAAATTATAACTTACATAGTTGCATTTTAATTTATCTGATAAAATTATATACCCATTTTCCACTATTTAAATAAACTCTAGTCAGGGAAATTCAGAAAAAAAAGAAAACATTTTGTCAATAAAATATCCTTCTCAGGAAAGATTTCTTTTTGTCTTTACATGTGAAATTTAGGCGCTTCCCTAGGATACTGTTATATATCAGAGAACCAAAGATGACCACTAGAAAATGTATTTTAATGGAGACTGTGGCATTACCATCACCTGAACTGACCCATTCCAAAAGGGAATTCTAGGTGCAGGATTGCTGCATCCTCCTCTCTGTAATCTTTCTGAACATCCTGGAGCTGTCCTGGGATCATAAGCTTTGCAATAGCTCATTTGCTCCTGCTGTGAAAATTGTCTCCCAAGGCAATGAAATAGCTTGGTATTTATTGGCTTGGTTCAAATTAAATTTTGGTTCAAATTTTAAATTCAAACAGTGAGATTCTAAAGACTTTACACAATATGCCAATGCTAAGTGTTCAGTTGTGAATTAAAAGTGACCAAATTGGTACACATTGGACAACTTGAAAATCTCATAACACTTATCTATGTCTCTTAACATTAAAGCCACAAAAGTGATTTTACAGGGAGATCATGGTGTATCAGCTGTTGCAGATTTCGTTTTTAAAGACCTCATTTTTACAGATTTTTTACACACTTCGGACTCCCAATCCTATCTTCTGAGGTGCTTATCTGGAAACCTGCTCTTGACCCTGGACTTTCCATGAAAGAAGATGCATAAGAAATCCCATATGAGCTAAAACCTGGTCATCATGATAGACCCAGTGTTCCCTTCCTAGCAGCTTCCCTCAGGTGAAGAATTTTTGGATGCAAATTTAAGGAGAACTACTAGTTCCTAAAGATTGATCTTCATCCCTGCTGAGATCAAATAAATGGATCCAAATTGTGTCAACGATTCATTCAAAGTCAAAAACAAGTACATGATAGAGAAAGGCCCCTAAGTCCCCTATTTCTGATTCTGTAATTTTACTCCAGAAAATTCCTTTTCCCTCTTTCAATGTCCTTCGTCATTTTTCAAAATTTAAAATTATTAGGTAGTCTAGAGAAACACATCATGTCTGGCTTCCTACAACTTACATGGACTTAAACAAAAACACATTTTAATTAGAACGCTTGACTTAATTGGTGTTGTGAATCTCTCATTGCATTTGGCAATGAATCACAAATTAGCATAATCTTTTTTTAGGACTTTACCACAGGTTTTCTGTTGTTATTTTTTTAAACCCACAAATTTTGCATTCCTCCCACCTCCTGCCCCCACATATGGTCTCTTAAGATTCTAAAATTGTACAAGTCTCCCTGACATGCATTACAACCCAGCAGTATTTAAACAGTTTTTGTTTTTTTAACTGTTATTTTATATTACTGTGTGGATTTTTTTAAATCTCTCATAATATATGACCTCTTCCCATTTGGGAAGGCTGTCGTATTGCCAACAAGAGAAAGTGATAAGGATGATAGCCTTCCAGAAGTTGAACTTAATATTTTTAAGTATTTAGAGGCTGTCATCATATCAGTCCTCTATATTTATCCCCAATCTGCCTTCACTTTACAGTATTTTGCATTCTGTTTTCTATACTGTACATGTATAAGCATGCTAAATGAATTCTTTCTTTTTAATTTCAGAATACTATTTTATTTTTATCCAATATATCATTCTCAGAAATCTGCTATTAACAGAAGAGATGGAAAACACACCCTACAGTTAGATAGAAAACCCTGACAGGAGGTAGCATTTTTTTTTCTAATTACATATGCAGCGTCAAAAAAAGCACTGCTAGCACTTTACCACCACAGTGTTCGTGCAGTCACATGTCAGAGTGTCGGTTTTAATGAATTTACAATTAACATGCAATTTTACTATTCCAGCTCATGCTGATATTAGTCATTTTAATTGTGTAAGTTTAAAATATAATACTAGGTTACTGTCAAGGAGATAAAGCCCAACCTCACCCAAATGTAGAAAGATTTATAATCCCAATTAACATTTGAAATATATAGGGATAAGCTTACAAAATGTGAAGTGTCAGTTGCTAAAATCTGTGATCTGTTTCCCTAGATCTCATGATGCCATTTCTATAGCATATTGCCAGAGGCAATATGTCTATGAGTCAATTATATATCAACATTTATTTTTCAGTAGCTCCCTTAGAGAACTAAGGAATTAACTATCTACATACATATATAGCTTCATCATCATAGAATCAAAGAGCCTCTAGAGTATTTAAAAATAGAAGGAACAGCAGACTTCCTTGTTCTTCCTCTCCCTCTCTCCCCTCCTTACCCTGCAACTAATATAGCTCCCTTTTATTTTTTATTTTTGGTGGGGAAGGGAGTGGGGGTGTTTTGCTGGTATGCATACATCTATGATAGAGAGAAAGAATTTGACATCTATGATAGAGAGAAAGAATTTGTGTATATCTTTTAGAAGAAATATTTCAGAGGGAGGAGGTTGTATAAGAATGTGTTTATTTATTTTTTTGTTTTTGGAAAGTGCTGTGCCAATGGTGACTCCCAGTATCTGTGGGAATCAGGCTGGGTCCTGTTGCTACTGATCAACAACTGTATGGTTCCGATAAAAAATACCTGTATCCAAGGCCTAGAGAATTAAAATGCATAATTTCTCTGGGTCCTAAGGACCAACGTCATGGCCGAGTCTGAGACACAGGCTAGAAGGTTTGAGTCCCAAGTCAGCCAGGAAAAACTACAGAGAAACAAGAAGACTCTGTAGTTGTAATGATATTTGTTGCTAAAAATGTATCTGGCTTTATCTTTGTGAATCAGTTTGAAGTTTCAAAAGCAATGTTATTTCATTTTTCTTCCTGATGTCTCTGAAATGGTGGAGGACAAATATCAGGCACGTAGAGCTTATTTTGGTGAAGTATATGACTAATGTATTATTACACAGAATGTTAACTGACCATGGATAAAAGAATATTTTTGTCTCTAAATCTATGCAAAATTTACAATAGCACTGAGAGGTCTCCAGGAGAGTGAGAAACACATTATTAACAGGGAAAGATGCTGCAAAGAAACAAATCTTCCCAAGAGGTCACTCTCTCTGGATTTTCACCCCTTTTTATCTCCTGTCAGCTGTGTTTAACAGCTCTTCCTTTCTTTCTTTCCTTTCTTTCTTTCCTTTCTTTCTTTCCTTTCTTCAGCAGTGCTAGATATGTATTAAGAAAGCAGGAGATGGGTATGACTGGATCCTGGCTCAGTTGCTTACTGCTGCCATTTTACTATTAGGTATTTACTATTAGGCAGCAAACTTAGTTCCTGTATACTAATCTCACTAATATCATGAGTTTTGCTGTGTCAAGATTACAGAATATTTTTAATGATAGGTTCGTAATCATGAATCATTAAATATCGCGTGATATCATAGTACACCAGGTGAGAAAGATACTCTAATGGCATACTAAACCCTTATGCTTATATAGCACTACATGTTATATTATAAAGATACAAGTACAATGCATCAGATATTTGAGCTATTACTATCTTCAGTGATTTCTTGTTTAAAATAGATCTCCCATTCTCCGAATAAAACAAAACTCATGACTTCATGTAGTTCTTAATAAATAACAACTCTTTTGTTATCACGCTATGAGGGACATACCTGTCACACCTGTAAATTATTTTCTTCCAAACTTATTTACTTCAGAGTGTCTGTCTTCAGCAAACAATAAAAGCAAATAGTGGGCATGGCTAGGAAACAAACTAACAAACAAACAAATAACAACCATAAAAAACTTTTCATAGAAATGAAAATATAGAGAAACTTGCCAAAACTTACAAATAACACAGAGAATACAACAAAGTCTACTTATCACAGTCACCTTACATGTTCAAGGTCTCCTCCTTTGCCTGCAGATACACCAGTTTATATACGAAAACTGACTCACAAATTTGTTACCGAATATCAGCAAGTTTTCTCTATAAATACATATGTAAAATTGTGTTTGTCCTAGAGATAAAAGTAAAGACAGGGTCAAAAGCAAAGCATTATATATCAGCTCTCTGTTTCCAAATAAGCAAGAAACCTCCAGTGATTGCTGGTAAAATCTACTGCATGATTTTGTATGGAAATGTATGGTGCCATGAGTTCTGTGAGCATTTTGCATAGGCCACTCAGGTGGATGCTTTAAAGCTGATTCAAAACCCACAGTGAGGACTAAATGGGTGCAATCTTCCAGGTGTTTCTCCTGTGACTCATTGACAGCCATCATCAGACAACCTGTAGGCAGGTTTTCCTATGCAAAACCCTCGTCAGAGTTAACAGCAACATGCAGGTGCTCAGGAGCTGAGCTGTTTCAGCCCACTTCCCTTTTTGCCATAGGTAATAGTGTACGTAAGTGCCTGTGTGAGATATGAATAGAAACTACTCATAGATGATAGGAATTGGCAGCAGCTAATGTATGCACGATGCTAGCAAGCATTTCACAGCAGCTAAAGGTTAGGGTGTGACAATAATAAGAATCCTTACATCATCTAGTCTGGCTGGAGCTATGAAAATAAGGAGGAAACAATGTACTGTAGTAATGTTCTCTTTTTTAAGAGGTTGTTCTGCATGTATAGGCAAGGAAAATTGTGCTACAGTGTTTAATATCACTGCAAGATCTTCATATTGCTCCACATGCCCTCAGTGTACTCTTGCACCACACTACGTAACACAGTTAAAATATATATCAATTTCTCAATAACCAATTACATATTTCTGTAGGGTTAAGGAGGCATAAGGAAAAACACTATTCATTTATAAAATGAATCCCTATTCTGTACCTTGAGAAACTCTATTCCTCTCCATGTTAGTTTTCCACAATATTTTATGGCAATTGATACGTTTTTCAAAACAAATTATATGAAAACTTCTTATATTTCCTTCACATTTAAGAAAATTATATTTTTCTCTTAGTAAAAATTCAAGGGTAAGCCATGCTCTCCTAAAGATAATTCAAGTGAGTTATGGCAAGCAGTGCTATCATAAAGATAATTTTAGTCATTTGTTGGGCTTTTTTTTGGCCAAGATGTTCTACACTGACCCACTTCAATACATGCATAGGTACAGACTGTTGATACTGAAGAAAACAATGTAACTTCCACCTCGTAATAAAAGCCAACAAAATAAGCTAAAAATCAAACACCACTAAAAGTTCTATTGAAATTTTGGCTGAAATCCAGGAAAAATAAGCCTTTGCCACTAGTAAATAAAGTTCCATATGACACCTCACTACATCTGATGAAACTGAGGGGAGACAAAAAAAAAAGAAAAAAAAAAAAGAGAGACAGGTGAATCGGAGACAGAGAGCATTTTTAATTTTGTAACTAATATTTCACACAGCCTTAATGTAAACCTGGGCCATTTTGTTGTAGCTGGCTGCATTCATGTGTAACCACAGACTACTTGTCTTACACAGTTTATAAAATTATAAGCACCCATCTTGCTTTTATTCTTTAGCACAAACTTTTGTTTTTNAAAAAAAAAGAAAAAAAAAAAAGAGAGACAGGTGAATCGGAGACAGAGAGCATTTTTAATTTTGTAACTAATATTTCACACAGCCTTAATGTAAACCTGGGCCATTTTGTTGTAGCTGGCTGCATTCATGTGTAACCACAGACTACTTGTCTTACACAGTTTATAAAATTATAAGCACCCATCTTGCTTTTATTCTTTAGCACAAACTTTTGTTTTTCTTTTTTTTTAACGAAAGAAGATCTTTATTATTCATATTTAATAAGAATATTAAAATGTCTCCAAACTCATGACTATATATTGTTGGTAGAGAGTATGGCCATTGGCTAAGGAGCATTAGTGCTGGCTGGTCTCCCTCCCTGGGTCTATTACCTGGCTTTCACAGTACAAGGACCTAACTGCCAACTATTGCTCATGCAGAGTGTCTTTTTGGGGTATGTTAAAGACAAATTGCCTCATCAAAGGACAAGCTGCCAAAGGAACAGCCTAAATAGCCAAATCTATCACTGTAGAGAGATTTAGGGAGCATACAACAAACAAGAGACACAATAACAGGCATATTTGGCATTCAGAATAGGCCTCCCTGTTTCTGCCCCTGGTGAGCTTCAGCATGACTGGATTAAAATATGGGAAAGAAAAAAAAAATGGGACTTATTCTCATGTTCCTATTAGATTTCTGTTCTGTTAATGTAAGAATAAGGAGAAAGAGATTATCTTAATGACATCGCAGTTCCAGGTGTAGTAAAGGTGATCCCATGGTCCTAAAGCAAAGGATGTCCTCAATCATCGGGGCTTCATCTAATGCCCTTGTCATCTTTATAAAGCAGATGGGTGTATTTTGTTTCATGCCTTATTCTACTGTAGTAAATCACTGATGATTGATCAGAGGAAGCAGTCATGGAAAAACTGAGCCAATAAAACTACTGACTGACAAAGAACAGATCCTCCTTGACCATAGTTTTCACATGTCACCACCTTGCCTTTTCAATAGAGATATACTTTAATTTTAACTTCATCAATCAAATGCTGTCTTATATGAAAAAAGATACCTTTCTAGATACAATAATTGTTATTTTAGAAGTTTAAAAAAACATTGTGCTAACTGATGGCATTACATCTTCTCATGATAGTCTGTACTATTATGACTTCAGAATTCCTTTTCTTCATACACTGTTGAAAAATAATAAAAAATGATAATGACCTTAGAAGTAAATTTGTGAAATGACAGCTCTTACAGGTACTGTTTTTCATTTAGTTTCAATCAAACATAAGCTATGCCAAAGAACATTACAAATGGCTTACTACTACCTTAAAACACAATCAGCTGCATAAAACTTTCATGTAAACCTGGGTCTATTATCATCAATGCTAAATTACAAAATGTATGAACTGCTTGTCCTTGAACTGACTCAAGATCCATCTAGTTTATCATGTTGTTATTTCCAAGAATAGTCCACATCATTATCTGCTACAAAAGTTGTAAGATAATTAAGTATAGGAGAACCTGTTCACCTACATTTTTCCCAAGAAGAACTCACCTGATCACTATCCATGTTAGATACTGGATCTTTGTGTGTAATGGCAAACTATTTTTATTGTCTCATATGCTGTAAAAGGAAATAAAAGTGATGAGATCTTGATAGACGTCACATAACCTTTTTACTTTACTGTTCTGAAGACAAAAATATTTCAGGATAAAAAGTATTGTATGTGTGATATGGATGAACTATTAGAATTTAGTGCACAGAACTGGATTTTCTCTCTTTGAGTTCTTTCCTCACTCTTTTTCCAAAATCTCCTTTACCTGCTTCTGCACCAAACTGCGCTAACTTTCAACTTTGTTAAAAAATTAGTCTTCCAGGTAAGAAGTAATGGAAAAAGAATAGCAAAACTTTCTGAATGAATATAACCTAAGGAAACAAAAAGATGAACAAAACAAACAAACAAGCAAAACCAGCTTGTTTTGTTGTCCATAACTGTTAATGCATTAAATTAAATGTTAAAACATTATAAAGATGATTAAGGGACTGTAGCATCATCTATTTTATGAGAGAAGACTAAGCAAGCCTGTTTAGTCTAGAGAAGAGAAGACTGAAAGGAGATCTGGTCAACATGTACAAGTACCTGAGGGGTGAACGTAGGGAGGATGCGACCAAATTCTTTTCGGTAGCAGCCAGAGATTGGAGAATGGGTAATAAAACTAAAAAGCTAAAGTTTAAAAAGCTAAAATTGAAACAGAGAAAGTTCCACCTCCATGTGAGGAAGAACGTCTTTCCTGTGAGGGTGACAGAGCCCTGGAACAGGCTGCCCAGAGAGGCTCCTTGTGGTGTCTCCTTCTCTGGAGATCTTTCAAAGCCACCTGGATGCCACTCTGTGCCACGTGCTCTGGGTGTCCTTGCTGGAGCAGGGGGTTGGACTAGATGATCTCTAGAGGTCCCTGCCAACCTCAACCATTCTGTGATCTTGTGATTATTGCTCCTACAGGATTGTGAAGGACATATTAAGGTATACTGGTGATGCACTTCTGAAATCCATTGTGTACTGCATAGTCCGGCTTCCAGACAGCCTGCAGTTTTACTAAACCATACATCTTTTGTCTCAATTATGTGAAACAAATATTTGGGAATATCAGGCACTATAGTCTTCTCAGTCCAGACGCTTTCTTGTTTTTTCTGTCAGTTACTCCTGGCTACTGTGTCAGGGTTTTTTTGCCTTTTGTTTTTTACTTTGTTTACTTCGTTATTTTAAAACATAATTTTCTCTTATTATTCCTTTTTTTCTTAAAAAATATAGGGAAAATTTTAAAAAATGTGCTTTGTGCATCGCACTGATGTTGATTTACAAAAGTGAATGCAACATAACTAATGCTGAGATGCTTTTGCCTGACAACAGTTACCAAAACAAATCCATTCTGTCTCAGCAGAATTAAAAAATTCGGTTTAAACAAGATAGTCACATAACTACTATTCTGGAAGGCCTGCTAATAAAACAATCTAGATAAAGCCAGAAGAAAAAAAAGAGTGATCTCTGAAAATTATATTCTTCTAAAACTACCAAAATATTTCATGAAGTGTAACTATTCAAAAGATTCTCTGCCAGAAACAAACAAACAAACAAGAATTATTACAAATGTCTCTGGTATTGTGCACCGTGCTTTGTTACATGGGATCTGCTTCCATGTACATAGATGATACTGTCTTGTAGGAACAGTCTGATATAACAAATCGCTACTCTATTATTTTTAGTAGTATAGATAGGTCTTCATGTTTAGCAGGTTGGTAGACTATATGAACAACTCTCAGAAATGCACAGTGTCAGGGAAAGGTGAAGGAACTCAGCATAGCTCTTTAATTCAGAGGAAACAAGAAAAAATCTTTTCTCAGAAAAAAATGTGGACTTCATAGCTTTTATCAGAGAGAGTTTTTGTCTTTAGTAAGCTAAACAATTCGCATTCTTTCTAAATCCAAAATTTGAACTGTGTACAATAATACAGATTTTGGTTATACAGATATTAAAATTATCTATATTAAGAAAAAATATCTTCTAGCAGAATAAATACATCAACATTAGGAGTTCCATGGACTGAAGGATGTAATTGCTACATGTACTTACTACATGTGGTAGATTTACAGGTCATCTGTGAAAAGAGATGCTAGGGGTCACCAGAGAGCAAACTTCAGTAGCCTGTGAATCATTAAAGAACGGTTGTGATCAGCCATCTCAGGTTGCCATGTATTTCCTCCATCTCTTGAAACAGGTTGCAGCTGCATTATCTTCTCATTAATACGCTGTTGAGTTTTGAGTTGGCACGTGGGGAATTGCACTGTATTTTAAATGTAGCAAAGTATTCAATTTACATTCTTTAATAATCAATTTAAGATGCACACACAAAAAGGTAAAAGACAAAAATATATAACTGATTGTTTAATGATGGTAGTTTGGTCATGTTAATATATTTCTTTTCCTTGCTTTCCTCTGCTGAATGATTGAATTTTCTAGGGCTGTTTTTTCCAGCTTTAATTTAGGAAACATTCTAAAGTTCTCAGGTACAATTTGTCCTGACCAACTTTTCCCAGAAACTAGGGAAATCAGTGTTTCCAGAAAGGGCTGAGACCAACTGGTATTTTGCAGCAATTCATGTATATCCTTAGTGCACACAAAACTACTTTAGCCAGAGCATAGTTGTTATCTTCCTTTACCATCTTTCTGTATTTTTTGCTTCCATATGTGAAGATAAATGGATGCAGAAGCACCAAATCAACCTTTTTTTTTCTTTTTTTCTTCTTTTCCATAGACAAGATTCATTAAATGCAGCATTAGCAGATAAAATGATGTATTATAATATTCCATACCTCAAGAGACGGTGACGGAAACCACTTGTGCATGCTTCCATCATCTTCCTGTCCTCTTCCATCACAGCCAAAGACTGTTTAAAATGTCATTTCAGCTATGGTTCAGAGCGAGGCCCTAGCATCATATAGAATTGCTTCTAAGATTAAAAACAAACAAACAAAAAAGTATTACAAGCAGATGGATAATTCACTTTTCAATTACATGTGAATAAACTTCTTGCAGCTTATAGAATTAAAAAAAAATCAAAATCAAAAAAGAGAAAGAATAACAGTGTACACCAATAATAATAACTATAAGAAAACGTAGAGTTAAGAGTGTGCTGAACAAACAAATTTGTTTTTTTCAAAATGACATCTTTCTTAGAAAAATATCCTAACCTTTTAAAGTTTTCTAGCTTTTTATCAAAAATCAAAGCTTTAGAAAATCAGTTCCCATTAAAAAAAAAAATCCCCTTTTCACCACTGAATAAAATAGAACAAAATATATTTGAAAGTTCAATATATTTCTTCCCCTTTCAATTGCCTTTTTTCAACTTTCCTGCTCTTAATCTGCTGCTTTTCAAGGCTCATATCCATCAAAAATGCCGAAAGTGACAAAAATAAGGAATATAAACCCAAACCACTACAGCATATTTTTGTATATGATAAACAAAACAGGAAATCAGATAAAAAATGAATTAGAAAATTAAAAATTAACAAATAATTCCCAATGCCTTTTGTAGAAATAAAAGTAAAGTTCTATGTAACAAGTTTTGGGAAAAATCGTTTCTCCATCTCCTTTGTCCCCCTCCCCATAAATAACAAATTATTCATAGTTTTCTGCATTGCTTCCCATGGTTTACGAAACCTTTGGCTGCAGGTTTTTGAAAGACTCCAGATCAGCATATGACCACAGAACAAAGGCTGTCAAGCTCATTTTCAGACAGCTGCCTACAGCTAATACATCTCCTTTGCAATAGTTCTCCTTCTCACTTTCTTTTTATTATAAAAAATAATAATTATTATTATACTTTAGAATGCATCTAATAACACAGATCTTCCTGCATATCATTCTGATTTGCCTTTCTCTACTTAAGCAGTGTTATAATCTGCTGCTAATTACCCGCCCCTCCTAAAGTCATTTTTTTTTTCAGAAAACAGGAGCTTTTATGAATCCAGAAACAATAAGTCCCTAAAACAACACAGAACTGATTTTGACCTTGAGCAGTACATCACTATTCTCAGCAGAAATATGCTGTGCTGTAAGGAGAAAAAAACAACCAGGTTTTTAACCTACAGGCATTTTTTTCACATTAATTGATCTTTCAAATCTAAGGCATATCAAGTACAAACAAATGGAATCAGAGAGGACACAGAATGTTGTCTGCTTCTCTGATTTTGGACACTTGAGAATTTTTATTCTTTGTTATTACTGAAGTTAATCAAAACAGATATGCAACATTACATAAACTAAGATGATACAGGGTTCATAATGACTAGCCTTCAAAGAAAAATGAAGGGCACCATTTCTGGACCTTTGTTACTGGCACTGATACTTTCCACCAAGTCTGTTTTCCTCTCCAGCTATGCTTTCTTCATTATTTTTGATACAGAGGCTACTAGCACATTTTCCTGAACTGTTGAG
Organism: Crypturellus undulatus; assembly: GCA_013389825.1. Lineage (NCBI taxonomy): Eukaryota > Metazoa > Chordata > Aves > Tinamiformes > Tinamidae > Crypturellus > Crypturellus undulatus. The sequence continues at coordinate 19,351 of VWPW01008049.1, read as the reverse complement.
GCTTGAGGATGTCAGACACTTCCCCATTTGAACAGTGGAAAATAGAGAGAAAGTGCAGGCAAATCTGTGAAGTTTGCCTCATTAAATTTCACTTGTTCTCCTCACAGAAGGAAATGGCTAGCGTAAACGATGGTAGGAAGTTGAGTGATGCCCGAGATCAGCAGAAGGCAAGAATGGTTGTGCTTCAACTTTGCTTTTCTATCACTGCCAGTGACAGACCCTTTCCTCTAGTGTTTGTTTAGAAAAGCAGCCTGAATCATCCCAGCTGCCAGCTGTGCCTCCACAGGAGGCTGTGCAGATGCAGGTATTCGTCCTTGAACTGGTGTTCCCAAATAGGGAGCCAAAGTGACAGGGTTTTGATGAGTGCAGACTCCACTGCTATTTTCATCTGCTACTGGGAATATAAAGATCCTGACCCAACATGTGTAAGTAAGGTTGAGAGGATCACCCTCCTTGTTCTTGTTTTCTGTTGCTCAGTTTTGTACTGCTTGATAAAAATCTCACAGAATCACAGAATGGTTGAGGTTGGAAGGGACCTCTAGAGATCATCCAACTCCCCTGCTCCAGCAGGGACACCCAGAGCACGTGGCACAGAGTGGCATCCAGGCAGCTTTGGAAAATCTCCAGAAAAGGAGACTCCACAGCCTCTCTGGGCAGCCTGTGCCAGGGCTCTGTCACCCGCACAGGAAAGAAATTATTCCTCATATGGAGGTGGAACTTCCTGTGTTTCAACTACCCATTTGGGTACCCCTTGTTCTGTTGCTGGCCACCACCAAGAAGAGTTTGGCCCCATTATAAAGAATGTCTAGTTCACTTTTCTGATTTAAAAAATTATCCTGATACTGTTAAACAGCTAAGGAAGTATTTCATATTAAACTGTAGCTTAAATTCAATTTAATATAGTTACTTAATGGATGTGATCATTGAATCTGTATCGGGGACCTGAGAAATCCTGCTATTTCTGTAGATAAAACCCAGTCTTTCTGTAAATTTCTTTCTTTACCTATGCCTGCTTTGTGAATTTAGGTTTTCAGACTATGGCATTGGTACTCTGATAGTTTAGTTCCATAGTATTGGCTAAACTCGTGAGTATAATACCTGTTTCAAAAAGGAACTTAGAATCATTATTGCAGTTTAAATTCACAAACTCATAAGGACTGAATGGAAGGAAAATAAAAATCTCAATTAGACTAAAGACAGAGGAATACAGAAATATGGTTGAGCATTCCAAAATCTGAATAACAAAAAATTGACAATTAATTGATGAGAATAACAATAGACATCCACTTTAGATAGATAAAAACAATTAAATAATTCTTCATCATATGCCACAAGATGTCTAGCAGAATTTCCTGAGTTAAAAAGGAAAAAAATGCAGCCAAGATTCACTTTGCTTAAGATGGACTTGCAAATTTGTCTTAATGCTCTGTTTGCAGCTATTCTGTTAACAAATCTTTTGTAACAGGAGCTTCTATCTCTGGCACAAATGGCAACACAAAACAGAAAAGAGAGAGAAGTACGAAGCAGAACACAATGGGCTGCCAACACTTCATTAAATTTATCCAAAGTATTAGGAGCAGGTGTAATTTGCTAGTGGATAATTAATTTGATAAGATTGAGGTTTCATGCCTTCATGCAATCACAAGAACAGAGACAGACTAAATTTATCAGTTCAGTTGCCTGCCGCAACCTGATGACAGCAGCACTTCTATGAAAACTCTGGCATGTATTAGCTTTCAGTATCACTAAATAGCAGTCTGTATTTTAGCCTGTGTAAGGACTAAATCCTAAAAATCAAATTGAAGTACGAAGCTTGAGTCTGCATTGTCCCTAGCTACATCATTATCTAACATGTGCTAAATGTGTTTTGTGACAGTGAGTTTCAGATTGCATCCGCATTTAACAGTTGAAGAATGAAGAACACTATTCAAGGATCAAGGATCCCTGCTCACCAACCACACCTGCCCACGGAAGGCTCTGAAATCCTGTCTTTAAGTAGCCAACAGCATAATCCCATTGTTTACTTGCGTATGTTCATTTTTAAGCATTATGTTTTTTAGCTAAAACAAGCATAGAGGAAGATTCAACCTCATTGTGTTAATTTCTTGAATGATATCTGTCACAAGTAATTTTGGGGGTTTCAAACTATGGAAAGACAGAATAATATTATTATATTTTTTGGCTGATTTTGATTCTTTATCTTGCGATAACCTCTTTGATTAGAATCATAGAATACTTAAGGTTGGAAGGGACCTCTAGAGGTCATTTAGTCCAATCCCCCCGCATTGCTGTAATTTTGTAGATTTATTTGTGTCACTAACAGCTTATGGACAGCAACCCTGAGTTGTCTGGAACCTGGAACAGGATCACTGTTTATTTCCAAAGTTATATGTTTCCAAGGTCCTGAGTTATTTCCCAAAAAAGAAAAGTAAGAGTGTAAAGCAGCTGAAATAGTATAGTGCAACTCTCCCCTTCCTCTGAATTTCATTTTAATTCATAATTGGTTTGCTAATAAGTAACTGAAAACAAAAAGTTACATTTGAGAGCTAATCAAAATTAAAAAGTTGGATCTATTGAAAAAATACGCGAAACTAGGAAAAATAAACTTTCTAATGAAATTGAAATAGTCAAGAGATGCAAAAAAAAATGAAGACACGAGAAGAGATAGCATCAGGAAGCTCCATTTCCATGTGAGGAAGAACTTCTTTCCTGTGAGGGTGACAGAGCCCCGGCACAGGCTGCCCAGGGAGGCTCCTTGTGGAGTCTCCTTCTCTGGAGATTGTCCCAACCCGCCTGGATGCCGCCCTGTTCCACGTGCTCTAGGTGTCCCTGCTGGAGCAGGGGGTTGGACTAGATTATCTCTAGAGGGCCCTTCCAACCTCAGTCAGTCTGTGATTCTATGATCTGAGGCACTAGAACCTTAAACCTTCCACGACTAGGAAATCTTTTAAGTACAGACAGTATTAAAACTCTACATGGATCTGAAAAATGTTTTGTGAAGTGAGAGAAAGAATTGCATCTGGGAATAAAATTATTAGTTCTTATGATTTAGAGAATGAATGTCTAAATTTTTAACAGAGAGGTCTTCCTTTTTAATTCAAATTTGTCAGTATAGAATATTTTTAAAGAAATTGTCAACTCTCTGTTAAAATAACTGTTACATTTAATAAGTATTTCTCTTTGTTCTTTCTCTTTTGTTAAAAGGAAAAAAAAATTAAGATAGTCCCTTTTTCTAGAAACTGTCATTTTTTCCACATATGTGCCCCATACATTTGTATGTAGACATCACTTTGCATATAAATGCTACTTTTACATGTCTTTGTCAGTCTGATCTATAATTCTATGCATTCAGTTATTTAATTGGTAATAGAGACTTGTCATCTTCTTTCCTTACTCCTTTAATGTACACATGCAAAGTCTTTCTACAGTACCTGACTACCTCACCATGGTCCTGCTAAGCAATTTATGTAGTAAAGAACACATTATACTGAGTTATTATCTTCTAGATTTATTTCATTTCTCCTCAGATTATTCCATACTCTAAAGATATATTGAACATAGATAAACAGAGTAATTACAGACAGTCTGACTTAAGACTTATTAACACAGTATTTAGCATAGTTCAACAATAATGGACAATACATTTAGAAGAGGTCATAATTTCCTTACATTAGAAATGATAATTTGATTCAATCTCCTGTATAAGGGTACAGAACTTTTTTGGGGCCATGACTGATGTTTGGTAATAGTGGAGTCATAAACTTCTGGATGTTTGGATTCAGTTAATCATATCTGATCCAGTTCAAGACATAAGCACTCACTCTGATTTTGAATGAGTATCACCAAGTTATCCAATCACCTAATTTATAACACAGCTGTGTGTGATCAAGCTATCCTCTCAGGCAGGGAGATGACAACTGCAGCATAGTGGAGGCTTTTTGGAGGAACGATCGCTGAGGTCTTAGTCTTTGCTCTGCCATCAGTGCAGTGCATATCTTAAAAAGGAGCCACTAGATGAGGGCACTCTTTTTTTTTAATCCCAGGTTATGAGGGATAGTTGGCTTCAGCCAACACTGTGCAGCCTGTGTGCAGCCACACTAGCAGCAGAGATGACTTGAGACCTGGGTGCTCCATCTTCCTGAAGTCCCATGTATCCTGTGATCTATGCTGATTTTTCCACACATCATACAGGGCATTCATAATTTTCATTCATGCCTCTTCTGCAGTTTATAAAGCATCATCTATCCTCAGGTCTTAAATCATTTACTGCATCATTATCAGCTATTCATTTAACTGCGGAGTGTATCTTTGAAATTATGAAGGATGCAGATCTTTTTATCTCACATTAAAGACCTGTTGTTAAGAGACTTCTTGGTTAAGACGTTGCTTGCCTGTTGCATTCTCTGCAGTATTTGCAATAGCAGACAAGAGTAGCATGGTAATATGACTCTCAAACTCTACCAGAGGCAGCAGCAGCATTTGGAACTTGTTTAGCTGCATGGGAGAGATGGGAGAACCTAACCATGAGAGGGGCGCTGTCAGCATACTTCACAAAAAAAAAAAAAAAATGGTTGTCAACTTGCTGTAGCTTGTGGTTGCTTGAATATAGAAGACAAGCATAAACAATTTTTTTTTTTTTTTTTTTTTTACTGTTCTTCCATTTGGGCCATTTCTGTCCTCGTGCAGCACTTCCTTACAGACTGGTTGCTGCCTGGGGGCCTTCATGAAAGAAAAGTCCAGTATCTCTGCCCAAGTCTGGTTTCCATAACAGTGAACAGAACCAGGGGAATATTTATTGCACAAAATATGTTGAGACGGGGTTACAAGCATTTACTCATGTGTATCACTGCTGATGGCACACATCAACCCTAAGTCTGAAAGATGCTTTTGGTAAAAACAATCAAATGAAGAACAAAAGGAGAGAGAAGAAGAAAAGACACTCTTTTACAGTGACAAATCAGGGCATCCTTCCCTGGGCATCCTCTCCCTGATAGCAGATGATGAGGGTGTAGGTGTGGATCACAGTGATTTTTTACATCCTGTTTTTCCTAATGCTGTATGATTTTCACTGAGATCCATCAGATATCCTATTGATTTTTTTCATTATTATTTCTGTATTCATACTGAATAGTGTGTTCTTACTCAGGTACAGTTTTGCATTTCTCTCTTGTAAACTAAAATGTCAGTTGGTAGGCTTTGAAAAGTTGGGAGGGAGAGGAATAATACAGAGCTTCTACAAGGTGAACAATGCCTGCACAGAGAAGTAGCCTCCCACATTATTGTGATGGGAAAAGATTTGGAATGCTGTGGCAGAATATCTTTTGGTTTAGTGGCAGGAGATCTAAAAGGGCTCCAATGTTTACAAGTGACAGTATAGGGTTTCTTCTGTCTCTTTCATTTAAGACCACAGAATCACAGAACGGTTGAAGTTGGAAGCGACCTCTAAAGATCATCTACTCCAACCCCCCCTGCTCCAGCAGGGACACCTAGAGCACGTGGCACAGGGTGGCATCCAGGCAGGTTTGGAAGATCTCCAGAGAAGGAGACTCCACAAGGAGCCTCTCTGGGCAGCCTGTGCCAAGGGCTCTGTCACCCGCACAGTAAAGTTCTTCCTCATATGGAGATTAAACTTCCTATGTTTCAATTTACATCCATTACTCCTCATCCTGTCAATGGCCACCATGGAGAAGAGCCAGGCCTCATCCTCCCTACAGTGACCCCGCAGGTACTTGAGCACATTAATCAAAACTCTTCTCAGCCTTCTTTTCTCCAAGTTAAACAGGACCAGCTCATTTAGTCTTTCCTCATACAACAAATTCTCCAGGTCCTTAATCATCTTCATAGCTCTATGCTGGACCCTCTCTAGAAGCTCCCTCTTGTACTGGGGAGCCCAGAACTGGACCCAATACTCCAGGTGCGGCCTCACCAGAGATGAGGAGAGGGGCAGGATCCCCTCCCTCGACCTGCTGGCAACGCTCCTCCTCATGCAGGCCAGAATATCATTGGCCTTCGTGGCCTCGAGGGTACATTGCTGCCTCATGGTTAACTTGTGGTCAGCTAGGACTCCCAAATCCCTCTCCATGGAGCTGCTTTCCCCTAGGTCAACCCCTAACCTGTCCTGGTTATTCGTCCCCAGGTGCAGGACCCTGCACTTTTCCTTGTTGAAACTCATGAGGTTTCTCTCTGCCCAACTCTCCAACCTGTCCAGGTCTCTCTGAATGGCAGCACAGCCCTCAGGAGTGTCGGCCATTCCTCCCAATTTGGTGTCATCTCCATGGCTCCACCCAGCCAGTCATCCCAGGTTCAGTCATCATCAGGTTCGTCAAACACAACTTCCCCTTGGTAAATCCATGCTGAGTACCTTCTCCTTGACATGCCTAGAGATGGTCTCTAGGACGAGCTGCTCCATCACTTTTCCAGGGAAGGAAGTTAGGTTGACCGGATTGTAGTTTCCCTGCTCCTCCCTCTTGTCCTCTTTGCAGACTGGAGTGATGCTGGCTTCTTCCAGTCCTCAGGCACTTCCCCTGCCCTCCATGACCTCTTGAAGATGATGGAGATCGGATGAGCAAGAACCCTCACCACTTCCCTCAGCATGCCTGGGTGCACCCATTTGGGCCCATAGATTTAGGGGTGTCCACTTTGCCTAAATAATCCCTAACCCAATCCTCCTTGACCAGCAGAAACTCCTTCTCTCTCTGAGTTATCTCTCTTGTCTTGTCCAGGCTCTGTAGTTCATCGGGACTGGTCTTAGAAGTAAAGACAGAAGCAAAAAAGGGATTTAGCAACTCTGCCTTCTCTGCATCCTCCACCAACAAGGCACCCTCCACATTCAGCATTGGACTAACATTTTCCCTAATCTTTTGCTTAATGTTGATGTATTTGTAGAAACTCTTTCTGTTATCCCTGACATCTTTCGCTAACTTTAATTCCAAACAGACCTTGGCATCCTTGTTGCATCCCTGCATTCTCTGTTCCTGCTTTTTTCCCATGTGGTCTGGCTTTTCTTCCACATTATGTATATGCTCTTTTTCTCATTAAGTTTACCCAAGAGCAACTTGCCATTCCACACAGGTCTCCTGCCTGCCCTTGCTCAACTTCTTTCATATAGGAATGCACCGATCCTGGGCTTGAAGAAAGTGATGTTTGAATATCATCCAACTCTCCTGAACCCCCTTTCCTTCTAGCACCCTGGCCCAAGGGATTTCTCCAAGGAGCTACCTCAAGAGGTCAAAGTTAGCTCTCTTAACTCCGGGGTTGCAATCCTACTTTTTGCCCAGCTTCCACCTCACAGGATCGTGATGAAAATGACTTCTGCTTTTAGGATTTTGCTTCATATCTCTGCATAAATAGACTACCTCAATGTCCCTGAAAAAAAAAATCTTTATTGACTCTTTTAAGTATCTCATTGTTTGGAGAGAATTTTTGCATGATCTTCCCTCCTTAAATTACTCACGTTTTCCTTCTGGATTGTTTTCTGAAATGTTCATGAGGCTTAACTCTTGCAGGTAGTCTATATTTACAAAACAAAGGACTTATAAATGAGTATCAGAAGGGCAACATGTAGTTCAGTAAGTAGGAATTTAGGACAAACAGAAAAAAAAATCTTAAAACACAATATTGTAATACCAATTGTATACATAACATTGTAATAGGCAAAAACAAGCAGTTTTTGCTCATTTATGCGTATATACCTATATTCAAGACTGTATGTGTGTGTGTCTGTGTATTTATTTATTTATTTATTTTCTCCAGGAACTGTACTTTCATAAAATTCCTCTCTTGGGGAGAATTTTAATCTGTGGTTGTGATCCAGCAATGTAGTGAATGAAAATGTGTTGCTCTGTTTGCCTCAAACTGTACTAAATTCAGTGTGACTTTGTTTGGGAAGTAGGGATCTTTTTGCATGTACCTTTTTGAAAGGTCACAAGGGAAACAAGTCACAAATAATACTGACAAATACTAAGGTGGGCTGTTAGGGAAAAATATGGCAGGAAGCACATCAGACACTGTAACAAAATATCATGCTGGCGTGTACAGTTGAATCTTTTCTCCTGAGAAGGAAAATATTTTTATTGTTCTTGACAATTATTCTCTTTTCTTACTCTGTGCTCAAACACTTATGTTGGCAAGCACATACAAGCAGTATAAGCTGCAAAACTTAAGCCATAACTTTTTCTGTAAACATCTGCTGAAAATGAGTAAATGCTAAAACTATTGCTGTATTCGCACCACAAGTCAGAGAGATTTGTGGAGTTTTAGAGATGGAAGCAAGAAAGGAAAAAAATGACTACACATGGTGCTCATTGGCCTCATTCCTGCAATCACACCAGAATTCTGCTAGCTGAGAATACTCTTCAATAGAGATTAGTCCCTCTGACATGACTGAAGCATCTTCTGAAGCATCCATAGAGGAGTTCAGCTAAGGGCACCCTGTTTTTTGTCTGAAGAGAAAAGCAGTAAAAAAGAGGACATGAAGTGACGTTTCATAACTCTTTTTATGCTGCCACAGAGCTAAAAGTACCTTTCTGAGGTTTGACCCTTATGTTTCATTGTGCTCATTCTTGGACGCTGCATAACCTCCCATCCTTTGTCCCAGTGATCATATGTTTTTATTTAACCTAATTAGCAAGAGGCTGAATTCCCTTGAAAAGTTCCATCTTAATCAAGCCTATCGCAATAAGGCACAGTTCAGTAACAGTATTTCTTTTTAACAAAGTCAAAGGTTTACTTGTTAAATCATTTTTATTTTATTTTCACATAAGAAATCTTTTCAGTTACCTTGTTAACCTCAAATATTTATTCAGAAAAAGTTTCAAGTTACAACGTGATCATATATGCAAGTGATCACACAACAAAAGAAAAAATGCTCTAAAGGAGCAAGAGACAAAAAAATTACCATCCCTTCAAGGTTTATCATCACAATTAGGATGTATGGCCACATGCAACAGCATGAGAAATGACAGATAGGCATTTTGCTGATCAGGGACTATAGAGAATAAAGCAAATGAACAAATTCCTGTGTAATATTGATGTGGAGTGGAGGGGAAAAGCTGTGTTTCATTAAAACTTGGGAAAATAAAATATTCCCGTCACAGAGTCAGTCGATATAAATACAATCTTGCAAATTTAAGGGGGAAAAAAGAACAGCAAGAAAACTTGGCCTGAGGTTATGAGAAAGCATGCTAATATGATTTACTTGCAGTATCACATTTATAAAGTTCAGTCCTCTTTTATACAAAAGGGTTAAGAACATCTTTCCACATGTCTCTAGCCTTACCGAATCTTTCCAGGCAATTTCAGTAAGTTAGTTTCTGGTCTTAATTGTCAGTGCACCATCCAGAGAAACATAGACTATGGGGAAAAAAAAATAGAAAAAAAGTGTATCTTACCTTCTCTGGCCAGATATCCCCTAAAAACAGAAATATGTCAGAAGATGGTGAAGTAAATACCAAATTCAGAATATCTTTAGACCGTAAGAGCTCCTCACTCACCACTGTCAGGACAAAATTTTTCACAGAATGGCAGAACTGGAGGAGTATTAATATTACTCTGGGATGGTTGATCAGATATGACTGTATGTGCTGAAATCTGCTTGTGAATGTTTGATAAATTGAATAATGCTATACAGAGTCTTCCATCCCAAGATCATTAGCTTTGATGCTGTTTTGTCTAGTAAAAAACAAAGCTTTAATAAGGGTGTTGAACCATGACCTATGTAGAGCAGTTTGATACCATTAATTCCTGCAGTTTGTAGACAGAAAATCACTTTAAAGAAAATGTACTTTCTCAACTGTCTTTCTGGGCATCCGTGTTTGTGGTGTCAGTAGTTAAACATAGGTCTGCGCAGACACAGGGAATGAACTTTCTCATAATACAGGACAGGTCTCTCAGGAGCCTGGTTGGGACACATTGGTGAAAGAGACCTATGCTGGTAACTTGGAGGCTTAATTTAACACATTGCCAAATGTGCAGCTAACGTAAAGCAGTAATGCCCTTTTAACTAAGGAAAGAAGGTAAAGATCACTAATTTACAAATATATTTTCTGATGTAATATTTTTTTCATTCATGAGTCTCGGGAATGGCCCATGATAACTACATTTATGAACGGTGCACCTGAAAAGAGACTTAGAAAACTTTGGCACAGAAGGAAAACAAAACGTGCTACACTTAGTACAGAGGAGGTCATAACTACATGTATGTCAGATGTTGACTTTCTAAAGACATTTAAGGTGCTGGAATTTATTATTAAATACTTTTTGAGATGCAGAAGTTTATTTGCAATTGCTGAGGATAAAACAAGCAAACAAGTTCTCTATGTACTACTAGTTTTCCATAACAGCAGCACTCAGTAAATTGTCAGGATGTCTTTGATGCTACATTGTTGCTGATGTTGAAGATACTGATGGTGCCTGTGCCTGGCCTTGTGCCCCAGGGAACTGCTCTGTCTTCAAATTACTGCTCCACATCACAGGGCCTCCGGGGTGGAAGCAATGGCTATAGCCATCTTGTTAACACAGTCAATCTTGCTTCATAACCTCATGGTTTTATCTGATTTGTCAGCTGAGAACAAGGATATCATTAAACATTCTCTCCCTTTGGTGCTTTCACACCTAGATTTGCAAAAATGATTCCCTTCAAATTTTTGTAAAGAGCTATAGCCTGAAGTGTCCAAATCTGTGTGCCGTGTAATAAATTGTGGCATATCATTTTGTCACCTCAAGTCAGTAACCCACTGGATTGCACATGATAAGTAAGCTAAGAAGACTTGCACTATGTTAGGACTTCAGATATAAAGCTTCCAGCAAGGAGAAAAAAAAAAGAAAAAAAAGAAAGAAAAAAAGAAAAAGAGAGGGCATTCCTGCTGACATTCCTCTGAGAGAAAACAACATTTTGCAGGGCATTCTTTGGGCAAAGAGGCTGTCTTTTGAGCAGTGTATAAAACTGACTTTCTGCTTATTCACGGCAAGGAAAAAATCCTTGGAGCTTTTCACAAAACAAGATGGCATCAGTAATGTTGTTCCAACTAAACGTGGGAATGGAATTCTCCTCGGCTTTCCTGTGCTACAGCTATCTGGCATAATATACCTACTGAATACTGCAGAACTCTGCTAAGTGCTGTTAAACAGTTGTTATGTTTCTCTCTAGAGGTACCTGGTGATCAATTCCCACTTTGATAGACAATTAAGAATAGATAATTACCTGTGTCCCCTTTCCTTGATTAAAAAAAAAAAAAAGCTAAAAAAAGAGAAATCATTGGCTGCTGCATAGATGCTAGCTGTCTATAAAAGTGAAACTTAAATGAAGCAAACCCTTCATAAAAATGAGAATAATACTACAGTAAATTCCTTTCTTGTTGAACTTCAAAGTCATACAAAAAAGGACTTTCCAGTAGGGAGTGAAGGGAGAAACATGACAATAGTAACAGAAATATGAGTAATAACCTGATACTCAGTTTCAGCACATACAGATTACTGAATGCAGATTACTGGTCCATTAATCAGCAATTCTACTCCATTTTTGTATTATGATACCACAACCTTAGTCTGTTTCAGAGAGCAGTCAGGGCGGAGGTGCTATCTTAGTGATGTCTCCGCTAATTCAATACAAATACATAAAAAGAAGATTGCTTTGAGTCATTTTACAGGAAAAAAAAAAACCCAACCCCACACCTGAAAAGTAATCTCCCCTCAAAAAAAAAAGAGTTTTGCAACAATGTTCTCTAGTAGACATTGCTGCAGTCATCCCAAATAATCAGTCCAACTGATGATGAACCAGTTTCTACATCTGTTATGTGCATTATCAGATCTCCTACTTTTAACAAGATCATGTTGTTTTACATAATATAGCAACCTAGTAACTTTAAACAAATAAGAAGTCCTATTAAAACATGTCTGCACTGAGTCAAAGGGCCTGAACACATAGACTGTAGGTCAGGTATAAAATACATCTCACCACCAATCCATTCTAACCTTTTCATTGTTTCGCTGTTGATAGGCCTTGCTCTCAGGTCACTTAAAAAAATCTTAAAAAAAGAAAAACCTCCTAGGGAAAAAGAAAAAAAAAAAAAGAAAAAAAAAAGAAAAATATTTTTTTGCCCTTTTTTCTTCTCCAGAATTTTCCCTTGTGACTCTTTTTTTTTTAATAATTTCTTTTATAAAGTAATTATGTTTAACAAGAAAGCTTAGATCACTGACCTTCCTGTTTCCTTTATTTCGGGGAGAAAATGAAGCTAATTCTGTTTCCTGTATTATGATTATCAGACATTTTGAGATTAATCTAACTGAAGGCTGTGCAAGCCCATGTTCCTTTTGCACTTTTTCTCCATTAAGTTATTCACTTAGCAATACAATCTGATTTTCTAGAAAAAAAAAGTGCAACGCAATCTTCTGTTAGGTGCATAAGTATTCAGTTTCCCTATTAATCAAATCAGCATGGAAAACCAAATAAGATTCGCATTAGTAAGGCATTTTGTATACGAACACAAACAAATTGCTGATAAGTAGCACACAAATAATAGCGTATCTCATTTTTCAGAATGGACTCATAGGTTGTAAGTGTTTCATTATAGCACACAAAGTTATGTATCAATAGTTAGCAAGCATTAGTTATAAAGATTTTTTTCTTTTCTTTTTTTTTGGTGAGCTGTCATAAACTAAAGGAAAGAGAAATCTAAAATAAAAAGCAAGAGAGAAGGAAATGCTCAACCTGTTCATCTATTCATATGTGTGTCTATATTCTATAAAAATATGTGATTTTTACCCAAATGGTACGATTTTTTTTCTTTCAGAAACTACAAAAAGGGAAAGTTCTTTCAGAACTCTTCATTCATATAGTTTTTATTATACTACAAGTGATTAGTCAACAAAATTCTCTTACAAGATCCATATTTACATTAATATCCATGCAGCAAACTTAATTGAGCAACAGAAGAGCTGTTGTTCTGTTATTGATGTCTTTGCTGAATCATGAAGGCAGCAATTTAGCACTAAGCTATAAATAGAAAAATACAGCGGATAGAACTGGCTGGTCTTGTGTTTTTAATATTCCCTTCTGGGTAAAGTATGACATAACCTAATTACAGTGGTAGAGATTTCACTGCAGGGAAAACTGTTGTTATTCCATTTGACAATCAAGTAATTATCTTCTCTACTGGATGTTTTACTGGATGCTACTAATTTATTTAAAATTTAGGAAATTAAAAGTAAAACTTCAATAATGTCATTAATTTTTACAATGCCATTTTGGGAACTTTTTTTTTTTTTTTTTTTTTAAGCATGTACTTATGCATGTGCTTGCTTAAACAGAAGACAGAAGTTCTTGCCTACCACATCCATGCTCCCTACTCAGGGCAATGACTCTGTCTGCAGTCCTCCCGCTCTCCTCAGGGAAATACTGCTTCCGCTTAGAGTTTTCAGTCAGTTTTTAAAAGCAGTAACTGACAAAAGTGATGACACGGCTATATACCTAGCAAGGTTAGTGGGGAGATAGCTGGATCCAAAATTTCATATATATGTATGTATGTATGTATGTATATATGTGTATGTATATATATAAATATACATGTATAGATTTATATAGATGTTTCAGGAAATGTAGCAGAGTATCTCTGTTTATTATATTAGTTTTCCCTCACATGTATAGAAGTCTTGTGTATAGAAGTTTTTTACCTCCTTTCCTAATAACATTTGCTGAAAGAAAACACAACCATATAATCATCTGAAGACTGTAGTAGTCAAAATAGTCAAAATATCCCAGTCTTGTTTTTCATGAAGTGCTGAACCTCTCAGTCATGAACTTCAGTTTATTTGGACTGCTCCTCAGGTGTAATAATCATTAAGAATAGCTGGTAATAAGTTGCATCTAGTGCATCAAACACTGTTGCACACAATGCCTTATTGTCCCCAAACTAGTATTGTTTTTAAAAACTTGCAGAATATATGATAATATCAATGGAATTTTTCCTATAGTTATATGCTTAAATTCTTCTGAAATAAGATTTATCTAGCTATATTTAATATATATATATATAAACCCTGTATCTTAGCAAAAAATCCATCTCTATTTCAATATATCTTAATACATATTTCTAAATCTTATCAGTCCTAAAAAGGTATGTCCTTATCTGTGTACCAGTTTCTCTGTTAATAAAGACTGACGCTAAGTATAAATCACTGTACTCCTCATTACACAGCATTACAGACACATAAAAGGTTAAATGGAGCCATTGAAAGATTTGAAAATGCAGATCTCTGAAACAATTCTGCAACTGTTCTCTTAAATGTCAGGGACCTAAAGATAGGCAGTCAGCTTCTTTGAATGTACTCACTGAAAGGAATTACATTAAATTCCTTATACAACATGTCTACAGAAATTAATTATTTCAATGTTATGCATTCTCAATAGATACATTTTGCTATACAGATACAAGATTCATAATGGAATATAATATATATAATCACAGATTCAAGTGTTTGCATTTTTCATTGTACAAAATGTACATTACAACTTCTAGCCAGCTGTCCAATATATTAGGTGTATTAGAGCTGTTAGAAGTGACTATTTCTGACTTTTTTTTTTTCATGTCTCTTCCAGTTTAAATCTCGTCAAGACAAATTATACCTGGGCTGAGTTTGCAGTAGCTGGAGCACTTTTCCTTTGATAGTTAGATTACGCTTGCTTTGCTACTTCAGTATAAATGTAATTCGAGGGTCTTATTGCTTGCTTCTAGTAAGTGCTGTAACTTGAAAATGAAAATATGCCATGCCGGCTTGTTGGTTCTACTTGAAAAAGACACAGAACTGTCACCGCCAAGAAAGAAGAAAATATTTCATCATCCCTATTAAACTCCAAGAACTTAGAGATCTGCTGTGTTTACAAAGTTTCAAGTAGTTTTTGTTTGGTAACTATGTACAACACAATGATAATTCTGGGTCCTTTAAAGTACATATATAATTCTTCTATAGAGCCTTCTATAAAAGCAGAGAGATTTTTCTCAGATACAATGGAATCTTTTTGGCCTCACATTAACATGAAAAAAAGCTAAATATAGCATCTATAAAAGAAGTGATGAGAATATATCTATTATGATAAAATTTCCCCTTCCTACAGACAAACAAACAAGCTTTACCTTTCTGAACTCTCTAAATATTGAACACTGAATGCAGGAAACGGGAAAGAAAGCATCCATTCAAAGGCCTGACAAGTCAAACCAGAGATGCTCATGTCACGCTGCTTCTGTTGCTACTGACTCTGTAGCTTTTGAATCTATTCCTTTTCAATGTGCATTATATTATTTCATTTAAAAACAATAATAATAAAAAAGGAATAAAAATTCCCTATGCATCTGTGCAGTATGGACTAACTCACTAATGAAGGGAAGTGTCATAGTTGATCCTATTATAATGGCTTTATCTGCTCCATTTCTATTCAAGCTGTTGAACATGGTTATATACAGAGTAGTTCAGTAACTAGTTGAAGCTCATTTTTATCCCCCCACGAACATGTTTGTAGATATACAAATGACACCAATTAAACTCCAGCAGTAGCCTGGAACACAAATCCTTCACTAGAGAACTGATACATGGAACCCTTATTGTACAAGCTAATGAACCTTGGGGAAAAAAAAAAGAAAAAAAAAAGTGTACTTGGGTAAAAATCCATGTAACTGTGGGAAGTTGTTTTAACCACTACATCTAGTGCCCAAGTAGTCTTTGTGCTTATAAAAAGGCAAAACCAGGGCAAAATAATCAGAATTGTGATCGTCTAGGTTGGAAGAGTGGAAAGAGTATTAGTCTGGATATTAGGGTAGAAGTGCCAAAATTATGCCTTACTACCTTAAATAAGGAGTGTTCATGTGAAATACCCCACAATCATCTAATGCAAGGGTGGGTTATAGCCATCCAGAGTGGAGAAATTCCTAGTTGCTCTCCCATTTTGCATTAGCAGCTGTATGTCTCAGCCCCTGCCTTTTATCCCAGAGCTAAGACCAGAAGTTTTTAGTGCTGAAGTAAAGAAGCAGAAGTAAAAATTTAAAATGGGAGGGGTGGAACAGAAATGGAAGATCTGGAGTTATTCCAGTCTTTTTTTTCAGCCATACTCTGATACTGTTAGGCAATATCATGCTATCAACATTCATATCTCTACTACATTCTAAAAGTTTATATGTTTGTTGTTTGTTTGTTTCATAACATTGTTGCATACTCAAATTATGCCAAATAGACTTAAGTCATCTTGATGGCATAAGTACCATATGTACAAAAAATATGATCCAATATTCAAAGATACTCCGTTTATGTATCTATTTTTCTTTGCATATAGTGAGAACTATGTATACATAGGATACATAGGATTTGGTGGTAAGCAGTCCTAACTATGCATCTCTTTACAGGAAGGTCTAAAATGTTCCCTTTTTTTTTCCTAACATAGTAATTTATCACTCATGGAACATTTTTGTAATGTCATAGCTGTTACTACTAAATTTGCTTGATAAAAGATGCTATAGCAAATATATGGTTTATATAATATATCAAGATAAGATAGATTTTTCTGCCATATGTTGGTCTCAGTGTTATGATTTTTTTTTGGTAAAAATGAGATAAAAAACAAGTGCTTCCCCTTGTTTCATTGTATACAATTGTGTGGTACCCTTTAAACCAGGGCATAATTTATACACAGTTTTGTGGTTTTGAAAGCTTAAACACTGACTATGAATCTGGAATAATTGCATTTAAATGTCCACAAAAGACTCTGCATGCTCTTACCCATCTATTTCCAAATTTTAAGTAAAAATGTTTTGAAAAATCACTCTTCTATCCCTAACTTCTGAAGATCAGAAATATCTAGAGTTCTTGAAATACTTCAAGTAAGCAAACAATAATATAGAAATATATTTGTTGTTTTTATTTTTGATTTTGTAGAGGTATTTTTGAGCAGGTATTTTACCTGGGGAGGAAAAAAAAAGAAAGAGTCAGGTTTATTTTGCACTTCCAGAATTTCTGGATTTTCCCTCTCCATCATTAACCAAAACCCCTTCCTAGTCAATCCTAATTAGGCTTTTGGTACTCTCCATTTGTGCAGACTCCATGAAGAAGAAAGTCTGACAAAATTAAAAGACATGATCCACACAAAATCTAGTCAAACAGTATTTCCTAGCTGACCTACTTTTCCTCTGCTCAGCGTTGCTTTTTGTGTCAAATATTAATCTTCCTATGGGGATTTCTGGAAATGCATGATGCATGATCTTTTGTATGAGTCATGTGAAAAGAAAAAAAAAAGTTTTAATGTAATTTTAACCATAAAGAATACTGTTAAAAATCTTTTAAACAATCAAATCTCCCCTAGCTAAAGCTAAATACAGAGTGGATTGCTTCAGGAATAGCTGGTGAAAGGCCATCCACTGAAACTGCCCAAGGAACTTCTGGAAAAACAAGAAGACTTATGATTTCACAGGTAGTGAATCCACAGGAGTGAAACCCATTGCCAAGCAACCCCAGAGAAGCAAAGATATTTTCCTCCACAAGTTGAAAGTACAGTGATGTTCATCATCCTGTTGTGATATACAAGCAATTTCGTCCTTGTGAAACCTCCAATTAAGGAAGTCCTTAAACTGCTTTCTGTGAAAAGTTACATGATGGAGAGATCAGCTCCTTCAATACCGGTCTACAAACCACCACCACTGATAACACCAGGCTGATCTATATATATTATAGTACTGGCTTTCTTAAGCTTTTGTTTTTAATTTTTTCTTAAGCTGTCAAGGAGTGATTTCTCCTGTGAGAAGCAAGGAACTGTGAGGGAGAGCAAGCACAGCCCGAGCAGGCAGAGCCTCCCCAAAAAGGACCAGGATGCCCAGTGCTACAGATGCCATAATCTGCCTCTCTGAGTACCTTAGCTCAACTCCTTGAACAAATTGCATGGAGCATGTGCTCAAGATACTAACACTGACTTGCTCGTTGTTAATGTAAGTGAACCTTGTGAGAGAATTGCTTGAGAAACGGGAACTGTCTCAAAAATGGGACGGTGAGAGCAGAGGAAGAGGAACTAAGGAAGAAGGAAGAGGAGAGAGGGAAGATTCTGTTGTAACTTCTGGACCAGCCAAGAGGCTGAACCCCTTTCCTACCCTCGGGTCAGGACGCTGCCTGAGGAGACTTCTGAAGACTGAAAGCTCTCTCCCATCTTCTGGGTGAGTGATGATTGCACATTTATACACTAGGCACTAGCTAAGAACCCCACATTGTAGTAGAGAATTTCCTATACTGACATCCAAAACCTGTTTTCCAAATGTTGCATTTGAATAAATTGTGCTATTCGTGAACCCAATCACTTGTCTTGAAGGCAACTGGACCTACAGCTGACAGACTGTTGGTAAATCCAATACTGCCAGAATCAAGCTCGTAGTTAATCACACAATTTGGGGACTCAATGCTCTCCTAGCAAGGCAATCAGCTCGACAGTCAGCAGACTGTCAGTGAATCCGATACTGCCAGAGTTGGGGACATAGCTAACACAGTATTTGATATTCCTATTAAGAGATGAGTCTGGCCACACTCAGTCCCTCTAACTTTTGAGAACTGGCTGGAACACAAGGGGATTCATCTCTTACCAAATTTGCCTCTGCATCCACCTGCAACAAACCTCCACAAAGGAGTGCAAGATTATTTCTTTTTTCTTGAACCTGAAGCAGTTACTAACCAGAGCACATTTTGCTTGTGAATATCGTTTCATAGGTTTATATGTATATCTATATTTGCAGGTGAAGCAAAAACAGGCAATCAAGTTAATTATTATTTTAATGACCTCAAGGGGTTGTTAACTTATTTCATCAAGCAGGTAGCCTTTTCCATAAAGGTATCATTAAAGCTGAAACCATATGAGTTCAGGGGATTTATTCTAACATGCCTTACAGTGCATCATAAAACTATCATTCACAATTAAAAGCAATGAATAATATTTAATTAGAAAACAACCATCATCTCTCTTACTCTCTCTCACTCACTCACACAAACACACACACAAGAAAGGAGTTGAAAATATCCAGTTGTTTTCATTAGTAGCAAAAGAGAAAGATTTTTCATGTCAATCAAACAAGTTGCAAAAGCTTAGACCATATTTATTGATCGTATGCATTAATATCCTAGCCTTTCTGAGCTAAATATATTTTATCTAAATGACAGAGAAAATCGACAACCTAGTATTTCTCCATTTTATCCTGATTTTTACAGAATTATACTTTGGGAAGGAAAATAATTCTTATGTAAGAATACAATGGTAGCAGTAACAGAAAAACAAAAACAAAAACAAAACAACAAAAAACACCCTTACTATATCATATCATAGAATCATAGAATGCCT
>VWPW01008048.1:0-76797 GCA_013389825.1 Crypturellus undulatus | reverse complement strand
AAAAAATTAATGCAAGGCTTCTATTGAAAATCACTGGGAGAAGTATTGCATTAGAGTGTGAAGAAGTACGAGTATATGACCCTTCTGTGAACTTCTCAACCCTACCAGAAGCATAAATTTCAAGTCTCAGCTGAGAAGTGTTCTGGCACTGAACTGGGCTGTACAATCAGGATTTTGTCTGCAGGTATCAATGCACAAAATCTCTGCCTCGTGGAACTCTGAGTCCCCTGAGGCTTCTTATGTTTTGCCTTCGGTTGCTATAGTCCGTGGCAGAGGGTTTCAGTGGCCTGGACGGCTCGGGCTGTTCCCGTCTCCTCCGAACCTTGAGCGTTTCCTCTGTGTGCGGGGAAAAGCTCTTGTAGGAAGGTGGTCACAAAGCCCTGGTAACTGGAGCAGAGCAGTGCAGAAACGATTGCTGGAGATATATAACTTCTATCTGCTACCAATTGTCACAAATTGTTAAGGCAAATAATTTATGGGCATGTAGCTCACACTCACCCTGCTAGGTTTCCATCTCTGACTCCTACCTGGCGTGTTCCACCGATTGCTCCTGCTTTTTGACTTAGGACGGGGAAAAATGAGTGTTATGAAGCAGATGGACTCTCCTGCTTTTCTAGGAAGGGTGTTTTTTGTTTTTGGCTTCTTCATCATTAAGCAAATGCTTTTGCTGAGTGACAACTGTTCCTGCTCAGAAACGGGACACAAAGTTTGGCTTTGTTTTAATCCGAGTATGTTTATCACGGGACTTTGAAGTGTTCGCCCTTCATTTTTCCCTTCTCTATCTCTCCAAAGCTCTGGGGTTGAGAAGGAGCAGGAAGAGGAAGGGCTTTCAAAGGGATATTTCACTGTTAAAAGTTCAGCATCGCTCTCATATGTGATTTTCCTGGATGGCAGTTTTATGGCTAAAACCTCTGTTTTAAAACTGGTGCACATTGGTGATATCATGAACATGCCACATAGTGTCTGATGTCCTTTAGCGACGGCAGATTTATAGCATTTTCCCTCATAAAAATCCTCCCTCTTGCCAAAAGAGGTCCAGCTGGAGTTATGAAATCAGTAAACAGAGACCATGCTACGGTGGAGAAGCTTGGCCTTTTCAGTTCCCTTAATCTGCAGCATGCAGTGCACGTAACCTTATACACTGGAAATTACACAGTATCCATGTCCTACCTTTGGAAAAGCTTCTTTATTTCTGTGGAGATGTGGAGTCTGATAACACATATGGCCCTTGCGGGCTGCTTTGCAATCAGCAGGGAGACGGTCTTATTCAATTATAATCGTGTCACAGATTCATTAAGGTCTATGTACAGGATGTAGTTAAAAGCCTGCGGGCCAAAAAAAAAGAAAGAAAGAAAAAGCAACCTAGCCCTAATTATGAGATACTGCAGTCGTGTAGGGTCGCTTCAGTACTTCAGCAAAGACACAATTCCCCCTTGAGTGTTTGGGAAGGGAGCAGTGGAGTTCAGATGTCACCATGAACAAATCTTAATTAATATATATTTTTTTCCAGATGAAATGTGTTCTGAATCTAGCGTGACTATCTGATCTCTAATGGCTCTTGTGTTGCTCGTGGTTAAATTCATGGGCAGTTAGGGAAACGGAGACGGATCTGATAGCTAGCTATCCTCCAAATGGTTGAAAACCCAAATTCCTCGGCTGAATCCACACATGCCTTGATGCGAAGTGAAGGGATTTCTCAGTGGCGCTTGTGTGATGGGATTTGGGGATGCCAGAGCTGTCCGTGGGGCTCCTGGAAGCAATCGTGCTGTGATGAGTGTGGAGGCAACACGGCTTTCCCTTCACCACTGGCTCTCGTGGCCGTGCGACATCCACAGAACTTGTTGAAGGGCTGAACTCAGCCCTGTTGCCTTGGGGGAGCAATTTTGCCATNTCCGTGGGGCTCCTGGAAGCAATCGTGCTGTGATGAGTGTGGAGGCAACACGGCTTTCCCTTCACCCCAGAGACCCTCGTCTGCGTCTCTGAAGGCACCACTGGCCACGGGGCATCTACAGAACTTGTTGGAGGGCTGTACTCAGCCCTGTTGCCTTGAGGAGCAATTTTGCATTTTTGCCATGAACAGAGAGAGTGAGGAATGGCTCCCTTGCAAACACAAGGATGGGTTTTGCGTTCTCTGCTAAACATCACAGAAGCAGAGCAGAAATAACTCCCTTGACGTCAACATCACATCAATGGGTGGCATCAGCCCTGGGGACGATGGTGTGAGATGGGTTCAACGTGCTCTTGCTGGCTTTCGCTCTGGGAAGGACACTTCTGTTGGGAAGGCTGGTCCTGGAAAGGCATTTCTGAAAATACAGGGACTGACTTTGTAACTGACACCCTGGCTTGGAGTCAAGGGAGCGAAAGGAAAACTTGAAAAGAAAGAGAAAAAAAGAGCAGTGAAGAAATAAACGTCTCTGTGAATATGGGGTAAAAAATCTAAAGAAACCCAAATAAATTACTGTGTGTCTTAAAAGAGAACAAAAAAAAAACATTAGGGAAAGAGAGTTGGCATTTTTTTGTTTCGGCTTGGCAAACATGTTAGAGCAGCGGAACGAGAGGACCATCTCGCATCCACACGAGAGGACCCGTCACATCTGCTCTGTGCTCTTTGTGCTGACCCCTACCCAGCGCGCGGAGGGGGGACTCGGGGTCCAGCTCTGGCACGGGGGGAAGCAGAGCCACCGTCTGCACCGCGGCTTCGCGTCCAGCAGCCCCGTGCCGTGCCGAGCCGAGCCGGGCGGGCGGCCTCCTTCCCCGGCACCTCCGGCGGGCAGACACAGTGAGCACTGTGTTACTTTCCACGCTGCTTCAAACATTTGTATTTATTTATGCACCACGTTGAAGCCTTTATTTATTCTGCGTGCGAGTGTGAATTTAATGGCTGGCTCTGGGCAGCGCGGTTCTGCGTGCATCCGCGGGCGGCGAATGCTCGGGCTGGCAAGAGGGTTTAACCCCAAGTGGACAGGCCACCTTCGGGCTCCCACCATCTGCCCATCTGGGTGTTGGGAAGGAGGCTGACGGTGGCTTGGTGACAGGGATATTTGCTCATTAGGTACAATATTGAGGTCACCAGCTCCATGCCGGGGTCGATTCTCTGCTTCTGACTTCTGAGGTGTGCGGTGAAGAGGCCGAGGAGCTGAGGAAGCGGCTTTGTGCTGCAGGAGAACTGCTCATGAGGGATGGAGTTAATGGGAGGTTTGCACATCGCTCTCTTCCCTGGCCTCTGCTTGGAGCTCTTGCTATTCTCAGTGACAAAAAGCTCCTGAGGGGCAGATGCCACCAAGTGCAGTGAGGGAGCAACCCTGTGGGGGCTCTGGCTTCTGCTCCATGCGGGACAAAAAAGGCAGGATACCAAAAACACCCTGTCCTAGAGCCATGTCCATGCCCGTGGCTCCATTCGCGGCCCACATGGAGCTCCAAAGCGACGGGGAGTCCCTGTGTCACCATTGTTCATTGTTTGCAGCCTCAGATGTCACCCGGCAGCCGGGGGAGCCGGCGGCCCCCTTCCATTCGCAGAAGTCTCTGGTTCCCACTTTGTTTGCCAGAAAACATCGGGATAACAACAGGCCCTGCTGAAATCCTCCAGGATCACAAGATCGATGTGCAAGAGCTGCAGAACTGCTTCAAAAAGGGGATGAAGAGGCTTCTTAGAGATCTCTGCAAACCCTCAAGGAGCTCCTCATTGCCAAGGTGACCCCATGGCTGGACGTGGGACCTGCACGCGCTTGCCGTGCTGCTCCGTGCGTTGCAGAAACTGGAGACGTTTTGAAAAGCTGAGAAGATGTCAAAGGAAAAGGAAAAAGAAGAAACAACCACGCAGCCTGCTGGGTCATTCAGCAATGTAAGGAAGGCAGGACAGAGATGAAAGAAGAAAAGCAATTAGTTATTTAAAGAGGCAAAAACAAAGTGTTCCTAACACTTCCACTTTCCAAAATCCAGAAGTTGCCCAAATTAGTTTGGTTTTGCTTTAAAATACTTGTCTTACAAAAGGGAAATACTAATGCCTGAAAGTGGTATTTTCCCACAGGATCTTTTAGTTTTAGAAAAACTCCTTTTTTTTCCAGCAAGAAGATGCTTCAAGGAACATATTCTGAAAGGCCGGGGTGGCTGCGTGCTGGTGCAGGCGATGCTCTCCTGAGAAGCCCTGCATCTTCTTGCCTGCGTAATACTGGTGCTCCTTATGGCACTGCATCTTTCCAGATTTATGCCTGAGCATCACCTCATCACTCCTTGGGCACGTGGCAACTCCAGGATTGATTGATGTGCCATAAATGCTACCTACAGCAGGAAGGTGGCCACCAGGAGATGGGGATAGCACATTGCTTCCCTTTCACCCCCTGCCTCATCCTTTACATTCCCCGCAACCTCCTCAAGCTGCTGTGGGAGAGGTTAATATTTCCGACATGAATCGATAACGTGGAGCTCATTCCTCATCAAATCAGTGCAAAGGAAGCAAATGCCGCCTGTTTGTTTTGACTTTCTTCCCTCGTTAAGTCCAGTTTATTTTAGTAGATGGTCTTTTGATTTTGTTAATTAAAATAAGGCTGGACAGAGAGCGAGAATGAGCACAGAGGACTTACAAGCGATATATACAGAGGGGAGGAATCGCCTGTGAATTCCTTCTGCCACTGTGGAAGTTGTAAGAGGTGAAGCAGATCTTCATCTCTTGACTGTCCTGAGCAGAGGGGAGGTTGGTGAATTTAGCCCTCTGTGGCGCTTTGTTAGATTTGGATGTTGAGATTCAAGATCCTCGACAAAGAAGGGGGATGCACTGAGGATGTATAAAACTTGGAAAAGAAAAAATAGTGCAGAATGAAATAAAGCAAAAATAGATATTACAAATTAATTATTTCCAAAACACCCAGTAAGTTTTAGCGTGGCTCCATCTTTTGGGACAATCTTTGGGAATAGATCATTTTTGTCTATTTTTTGTTCGGTAAATACTAACAAACGAGTGGACTTTCAACTTGCATACTCTTCTCAGACTTGTTGTGCTGACATGAGTAATTATTTCACCACCGAGCTGCTGCATTATCAATACAATATGCTCATACTAACTCACAGCGCCGAAATAAGAGTCAAGTAGCTGCCGTGTCTGCATCTGGAAGAGCAAATGCACCAAAAAGTAGAGCTTGAGCAGGACAAGCTCTATAGCAAATTCATAATTTTGACCTCAGAATTCTGGTTGGAGGCAATTGATAGGAATGTAAAACACAGGTTACTGCATTTCAGAATTTTGAAAAGTGAAACTTCTTTTTTAACTTTCATTGATCTATTAAGTCTCACGATTGTTTTATGTATTTCTAGAGCAACGCTGAATAACCCCATCTTCTTTTTTAAGTTTTCTTTTGGGTTGAAAAGCAGACTTCATTCCATCTAAAACAACCTGTTGCTCCTCAGGCCAGACAAATGGCCAAACAGTTGACTCCAAATTACCGCTGGGGAAGAGAAAGCAAAAGAGTCCCCCCTTTCTGTTTGACTTCAAGCAAATTTTTGCTTGTGCGTGTTGCCGATGACAAAAAAAAGGTCTGTGGTGTGAAACAGCGATGAAGCCCCTTGCATCAGTTGAGTTATCAAGAGATCGGGCTGGTGGCTACGGCATCAGATTGACGGTGAGATGTGATGATCGTGTAGGACATGCGTCGCACGTGGGATAATCTCGTGGGCCATGTATCACACCATGTTTCGCTTGTTCCTGCACTGCTACAACTTGTGCTTCCCTAGGAAATTGTTCAGGGCCTTCTGGAACCAAACAGGCGGCAACATGTGTCACAAATTGCTTGAAAATGGGAGGAAGTTTAACTTTCCTTGTAAAAAGAGCAAGGACTGTAATTTATTACTGTAAACAAGAATGAGATGATAAAAAAAATAATTAAAAAAAGAAAACGTCAAGCTCCTTTTGTTCAAAATTTGAAAGACCTGAAGTCAATTGTTTCCTCCCTTGGCAGGTCTGGTTTCTATCAAGCAGCCAGAGAGTCTTTTGTTTCTAGCGTTCAAATCAACAGGCCAGTGAGAGGAGCTTTGAACTGCAATTTGTCTTTATGTATTTCGAAAATGTTCTTCCGACGTGTTTACATGTTGGCTGGGCAGCTCTCGCCAGAGTCAGCGCTTTCTGGGATGATTAATCAAACGATCAAGTCCCTGATTAATCAACGTCTCTCCTGACAGTGCAGTCCTTCCTTTCAATCACCTGCTGGGTCTCTACTAAAACCAAACAAGCAAATGATTAAACTTTTTCTTTTTTTAATGAAAAAATGAAAAAAAAAAGGAAAAAAGCGGCGTGTCTCACAGATTTGGCACTTTCTGAAGGACATACCTCAAGGAGCAAGGGATCTTGGACTACATTTGTGATGCAAACTGGAACCTTTGGCTACCAAATGCAGGATGTGGTGTATCCTGTTCAAAGAGGCACATATTTCACGTGTTTGTGTTGGCTCCTCTCAATCAAAGCATGCTGTGATTCAGCTACACTAAAAATTAACAATCTATGTTATAGCCATGTATTACATTACGCCCCATTTTTTCTGAAAAATCTTTTCCAGAAAGACATCTTCTAAAGAGAAGGGAAGGGAGGTAACAAAACCCTTGCAAATGTTTTCGTAATAATTATTGCATGACCATTAAATCGTACCACTTTAAAAGATCAGCTGAAATATCTGTAAATATTTTCTCATCTCTGTCAGAGCGGTACGACCCTTAATAACATGCATCTGTCTCCGTTTCTACATTAAATTGAAGGTGGATTTTTATGTCAGCAGCTCTTCAGTGTCACTGCAAATGGTAAAGAAGAAGAGACAGAGTCAAACAGGTTTTGTCATAGAGGTTGCTGTCCTGCAGCAACTTGGGAATTCACGAAATTAGTCTGGTTTTGTTTCAAAGGATGGAAAACAGGCTGGATTAGATCAGTGGATTCTAACTAGTGGCGCCAAAACACAAGACTGAAGTCTCTCTGGTGGCTGGCAGCATCTTCTGAGCCTGCTGGTAGACTTACTAGTGCTCGCGCTGTCTTCTTTACAGCTGCTAGGATTTCAGACTCGCTGTTAGTAACCATTTTCAAGTAATATCTAAATACTTGTTTGGGGGAAAAAATAGCCCGAGTTATAAAAGAAGCAATGAAGCAAGACCAAGAGCCAGAGTAGACTTCCTCCATACTCTTGATGTAGGAATCTCTCCGTCAGCCCCTCCGTATGGGTCCCCTGCTGCACCTACTTCTAAATTACTAGTTGTTCCTCTTGCTGCAGCCTGGTGAATGGTCTTGCCTTTCCCCTTGGTGGCTACAAGAAGGTGGCTTTATTTGTTGGCGCTAACTTGATATGAATGAGATCTTCAGAGGGGTTTATTTTCAACCGACACTTCCAAAGAAATCCCATTTTGTTTCTAGCACAACTCTTTATTTTAGATAATGTGGTTTGCAAGCTTCACAAAATACCCCAAATCTTGTTTCTTTCTTCTTGTCATTTAAAACAAAGTTGACCAATGTTCATACTTCCAGTTGCATAATTCGTCCTCAAAAACAAAACTATAAAACATGTTTTTCTCTCCACTTGAATATATCTTGTT
This sequence comes from Crypturellus undulatus, assembly GCA_013389825.1. Classification (NCBI taxonomy): domain Eukaryota; kingdom Metazoa; phylum Chordata; class Aves; order Tinamiformes; family Tinamidae; genus Crypturellus; species Crypturellus undulatus. The sequence goes on along the minus strand of VWPW01008048.1, from coordinate 69,237 downwards.
CTGTTTTCAATAACCTGTGCATGGCATTTTGGGTATTTATCACCCTAGAGGGGTATAAGAATGTGAAAAAAAAAAAACAAAAAACACCACCAACAACAGAAAAGAAGCCAAAATACAAATCTTGAGAGAAATGCAAAAAAGCATTCTTTTATTTGCTTTAGTGAAAGAAACAGTTGCATGTCAAGTAACCGATGGCAGAAGAATACAACATCTCATGACTTTTTAGAGTCATATATTGCTTAAAAATAACAGATTGCTTCTGGACCTTGACCATGGAAGAGACTTCTGATGGATGGAACCATCCAGCAAAGCAGTTACAACCAGTTCAGCACAGGTGCCTCTCACTACACACCTAAGCCATCATTTTAGCAGAGGAAATCTCAGCTACCTATGCTGAACTCAGGGTGATTCAATACATGAATTGATAGAGAAATAGAGATTAATGTGGCTGATATTAATTTGACACATTTAAAAATATTGTCGAGCACTTTTTCATTCTGTACATTTTTAATATTTAAACGAATGCAGAAAATACCATCTTGTGCTTGACACAAATCTTATCCAATTTATTACTCAGTATCTCCAAATATTCGGAGATGCCAAGTAATTTCCAGTTTTTATCAAATTTTAACTTTGGATTATGACTTTGGGATATTATGTTCAGAAGCGCACGGAGCTTTTGAAGCAGTGTTTCCTTGGATTTAATATATCCCTTTCAGATCTTTGCCTTTAGATGGAAATTCATTCTGAGCCAGTAATACTATATGTTATTTCTAAGACCTGAAGTTTATAAAGCACATAATGAAATTTAAGTCTTCGGCCCAGGTGGAATCATGAATTAGCATTAAGTTCTCCGGGAGCTGCAGGGGGGGCTGCCTTTTTCATGGCTTTGCATCATCCTGGACGGACCATGGCCATGGCATAAAGCATCTGTCAATGTGACCTGTGCCTGGAGATGGCCTGGGGGTCGTGTTTGTGTGTGAATGAAAAAGGCAAATAACTGCTGTTATTATTTGGATCATAGCAATGGCACAGCCTTAAACACAACATTAAGTGAGAAGACACAAAACTGCATCCAAGCTTGTTATAAACCCTTACAAGAAGCATTCCCTATGTAGGAAATTTGCCATTTCAGATCCTTAGGCCAGTCCCATACTATCTAATTCCAAAATAAAAGTAGTTTAAATTAAACCCAGCATGCTTAGTCTGCACCGTTTCACAAGACAAACTGAAGCTTCCTATAGTTTATTCTGCGTATTATTCTGCAGAATATTTTTCTCTCCAGCTCTGAGCTTGGTAGACGTGCTGAATATACGAACAGCGAGAGACGAAAAGTCACAGTGGGAGGACTTAATCCTCCCATACTTACTCTTCTATCCATGTTATACCAAGGAAGCAGCTTATACCAAGGAGCATCATCTGCATGGCTAGAAGTCAAAGCAGACCCGTGGTCACAGTTTGGGTCAGAACTTGACTATTCACAGGGACTTTTCTGATGGTTAAAGCAAATGGGGAATTCAGAGGGTGCAGGCACTGCCTCCCGGGCAGCCTTCAGCAGCTCCATCGCATCCCCAACACCGGGCTGCCCCGTCGCATTTCAGGTGGATCTGGCTTGCCCGGAGGGAGACTCTGTTTCTGTAGTATTTTATGGAATTTAGACACTCTTTGACTCTTCTGGGAAATCCTGAATCTAACCCCACAATCACACTGGTTGAAAGGACACAAATGCACCGGAGCAGGGGGAAGGAAACGCAGGAGTCCGTCCCAGTGGCCTGTGGCAGGGAAAGCCGTGGTCTGGCCCGGCACAGCAGGGCAGCAGGCAGGAATTCCAGCTAAACTGTGACTAATGAACACGGGGCACCGCGAGGCAGCTGGGCTGCTGACCCCTAAGCTGTATCTCGATTGAAGAGCTGCATTTCAGAGCGGCGAGGGTTCAGGTGCAGCAGGAGAAGGCTTGTCACTAGTCCATGTTTATGTTTTTTATGTCTTATCCACCTGACAGTCATGGGTTTGACCCTGGGGCTTGTTTGCAGAGGCAGAGCGTACTTCATACCTATTTCCTAGCCACTTTTCCTTCCTTGGAAGCTTCGGAAAGTGGCTTATATGCAAGCCTACCACCCAACGGGCAGCTTAAGCCCACTCATCTGAACCTTTGCAGCGGGTTTGCACACTGCAGCGGGCGAGCACCAGGGCTTGGCGAGCGCAGAACAAAACCTGCAAACAAAGGAGCTCTTCAGAGCTGTTTTCCTTGGAGCGCACGTCGGGTTATATCTCAGCGCCCAGCAGGTAGCCGCCTCGCAGAGCGCGTAGCTGCCTCGCGGCGCTGGGGCGCGCGGGCGGCGAGGGGGAGCGCTCGCGTTCCCTCTGCCGCACACCGCTGCTCGCAAGGGCTCCAACACTCACACGGCCCCGTGCCCACCGCCGGCTCCCGCAGCCAAGTCCCTTTGGTTGTTGTCTTTGGGCCTGGCGCGGCCGCAGCTGGGCTCGGGGTGGCCCGAGAGGCGAGCGGGGCCTTCCCGCCGCCGGCACTCGCTTCTCGGAGCGGCAGCGGCACGAGGTCGTGGCCGTCTCTTCCCATCCCCTGCCCGGTGACCGCCTCTCCTGCCTGCTCCCAGAGCCCGGGGCTTTCCCACTCTGGGAGGGCCCAGGAGCCCTCTGAGCATCACGGCGTTTCTCATGATCCCGGTCTCTGCTGTGTCCCCCAGGCTGGTCACTTCTGCCCGTCATAGTGATTCTGAGAGGGATCTTGTTCCGGCACCTCCATGTTTTTCCCGCTGCTGCTGCTCCTCTTGCCATAACACCTGCGTTGCCTGAGTGCTGGGAGTGTCCTTGGATGGCATGAGGGACAAGGTGCAAGTGTCACTTGGGAGGCCCCAGTTGGCTCCTTATTGAAATAACCGGCTCAACTAACCAGAGTGCATGAAATAATCGCTGTGTGCAAATCCCTTTGGGGACACATCCTTCCTCCAGCCTTGAACAGAGGCTGAAGTTCCTGCATCCCAGCACGGATGCGGCTGCCTCTGGCCTTTAGGAGGCCGTTTAGGGGAGGGAGAAGCCCAAAGTGCATTTGCGCTGTTCAGAAGTCTGGCATAGCACACAGAGCTACTCCTATTTGTCCCCGGGGTGACAAATAGCTTTGTGTACCCAAGATCTGCTGCAATACCCTCCCCAGGGCTGATGGCCTTGCAAGCAGCTGAGCAGCCCTGCCCAGGAGATGCCAAAGGCATCTGACACCCTCCAGCAGAACAGGGGCAGCCAAAGCTCCTCCTCGCGTTGTCCACACAGCAGCACGGTTAAATATAACATTACAAGTATCTCCCGTCTCCCGAGAGGGTCATCGTGTCCCCTCTCCGGATCGGCATTCGTGTTCCAGGGGACACTTTCCTGGCAGCGCTGCCCGGGCCATCCTGAGGGCAGCAGGCTCATCTCATCCGCATGCAGGCTCTGCACAAGTGAGGAAATGCACAGGGTAGGCTGGGATCTCTCCCTTCTCCTGATCACCTTTGGATAGAGCAAAACAGCCCCTGGCTTCCTTCTGCTCGCCCTGTTCCCAAAGAAGTAGCATTTATTATACAATTTTAATTAAGATTTAGGCTGATAGAGCAAAATGTTGCTGCCTCTCCCTATCCTGCCTTCGCAGACAGGACAGCTGAATGCAATTACAGGAGGAAAACTTTGCCTTCATGATATACTACTCATTTTTTAAATGCGGTCTTTGCTGATGTCCAATAAAATAATAGAATATAAATCACAGCAATGTAAAGTCTCAAGGCCTCGGTGTCCAACAGGTGGCCTCTGAAAAAGCCAAAATTTCCCAAGATTCCCACAGTGGGTCTAAAAAGATCATGTTGTAACTGCATCACATTTATATGAGAAAGAAAATCTGGCAATCCTTGCACCTTTATTTTTCACGATTTTCTCGACATTTTTCAATCAATAGCTGTCTTTCTCAGTGATGCTTGATGACCTAATTTGGGTCCCTTTGCCAAAGAAGCAGGAGCAAACCCACCCCATTCTTCCCATTTCCACCTCGAAGAATTGCTATTTTTCCATCTCCAGAAAGGTTTCATTAGTGCTTTCCAGCCAGTTCTCTTCTGTGGCCTTTAAAAGCAAGTCAGTCGTTGACGTTTCAGTAGCCGTTTCTGTCTCAATTGGTTCAACTGCATTGATTCCAGTGGCACCTAATTTGTGTGGAAGAGTGTTTTCATGTGCACAGATACATGTAATGGTTTGGAAACCAATTCTGTGCCTGATATAATGAAATCCAGTAGTCTTGTGTTCCTTCAGATTTGGACAGTGGAGATATTACGGGAATACCAGATCTTTATGGAAAACTCTTACAGAATTTAATAATAAAAACAATAACCATTCTTGGGTTTTGGAGGTTTTCGAATAGGATTTAAAAGAGAATTACATCATAGCAATTCCGCAGAATGTATTAAAAAAACAGCTTTGAGAAAGGGGATCGTTTGCTATCAATTTTTAAAGATTACCCAGCCATTTCCATAGATTATTTCATTTCTCTCCAATCCGACTGGTTGCACTCCTATTAATTTCTGTGGGACTTTCGCATATGGCGCGTATTACTTTGGCCGTAAAAGTGCTCCCGGAGGCAAAAGAGGCTGTGAAAGACCTTGTACAGCCGCGGGTCAGTCCATTGCAATTGCATTAGCTTGGATTGAAGCTGTGAGGTTTGCAAACCTGGTTAGCACCGCTGTTCCCTGCGTGTTCTCCTTCTATGGGTCGTCCTTGTCCCATGGAGGACGCTGTCTTTGTAACTGGTGGAGCTTCCCAGCTGATGGCCATGGTCCTGCACGTGGTCTAGCAGGTTTGCTAGAGCCCACATGGCATCGGTGGGATGTGGAAGATCTAACTGATCCCTAGAGCTATTTAATTTGAATCAGCTTTTTCTCCCAGGCTTCTGTTCGTTTGTGCCGTCTGTCCCAGCCTGTCCCTATGAGCTGCAGTGAGTGTTCCCGTGGTGCCATCGAGCTGCCCTGCACACTGATGGGTTGGGGTTAGTGCCCCTTTAGCTCCCTGGGGCTTTACCCGAGCCCCTCTGCATGTGCTCGGCCACGGTCAGCGACCTTGGGTTGTCACTGCCCATCCGGCCCTCGGGTTGTCACTGCCCACGCAGCTCCGCTGCCCTCTGGAAGCAGATGAGGTTAAACAACATCACTTGACCATTAGCCTTGGCCAGGACCTCATTACTTATCAGAAGCTGATCTCCAAAAAGCTGTAGCCGCAATTGCAGCCAAATGGCTTAAACGTGACCAGCTCGGCTGCCCTTGTGGCCCTTTGGGACACGGAGGTGCACGTTCCTGCTGGTGGCCAGTGTTCTGTGGGTGGTGTGGGGGGTGAGGGAGGTGCCTCTTGCTTTTCACCTTACCATTGACCTTTTGATTTATTTTGCTTAACCCAAGCCTACCGAATGGGAACCCTTCTTGCGCAGCAACCTGCAGGATAGCCTTACACCTCGCTGGGTGGTGCACACCGTAAGGCTCGGCTCGGCTCGCTCCGCGGTGATTTATTTTTCTTCTCATACCTTATGAAAGTGGATACCACCAGTGGATGGTGGGGTCAGACTTAACCTTCTCTTTCGCGAGCTTAAGTAAGCAAATGTCTTTGAGGGAACTTCAAAGCGGGGAATCAAGAGAGGGGCAGCTTTTTAGCCCTGTAACTAATAGCCTGGCATGTCGAGATCAAACCCCTCCGCGATGCGGAACGTGCAGGACGCTTGGATATACCAGCGTGTAATATCAGCCCAGAAGAAGGCATGATTCAGGCATGAACTGGCACAGCTGCACTGCTCCCTGTGCACTGCTTTGGATTTGCAAAAGCTGCAGATCTCACCCACAAATTGTCATTTGTGGTTTCGAACGTACCCGTTTCAGAGGACGAACTGGAATCCAGAGCAGTGTGTCTTGACCTGGTTGCGTTGCAAACAGAGGGGCCAGACCCCAATTTCCATGAAACTCTGCTGTCTTCTTCCCAAGGAGCACCTGCCCCACTCCATGGATCTTAGAAGCACAGGCAGGCTTAGCTAGAAATCACGTAACAGTGGGAACTGAGTTGTGTAACAGCAAATGTTATTTACAGCAGGTCTTTGCTGTTACTGTCCTGCTGCATTTTTTTTGACGTATAAAATTATTTTATATTGCATATTTTCCCATGCCCTTTCCCGGCTTACACTGTCTGCCTCAACTCGTTGCTAATGACGTTTGTTGACAAGCTCAGCGCATTTTGATAAGTCTTCTGCCAAGGCGTCCCTAATAAAAATAAAAAGAATGACAAGTGGAACGGCACGAAAAGGATTCCAACAGCAACAACTGGAGGTTAAAGCAGCATAAAACAGGGGGAAAACAAAACAAAAACAAAAGAGAGAGAGCCCAGATTGCCTTCGTTAGGAACATTTAATGCTTAATTTTGTTTTACAGCTCTGGCTCACAAGCTAGGCGTGCATCTCTGGATTCCCATCGCCCTCTGTTGTAAGAATCCGCCTTGAATCCCTGTGGGAGCAGAGGAGACGCCGTGTGTATTTTGCACCTCAGTTTGGCCTCTCCTGCCCTAGGTCTGCTATGAGCAGAGCGAGGCCGTGTCTCCCGTGGAGGCCGTGGAGGTGCTGCAGCAGCGGCCTCTCTGCTGCCAAGGGGCACAGATGAGGTGGGACAAAGCCAAGGCAGAGCGTCCTGCCAAAATTCCCCATTGGGAGATTTCCTGCCTTGGCCACCCTCGAGGCCCGTCCTGCGTCTCAGCACAGCTGGCTGGAGCGCGTGTGAAGCTGCTTGAGGATGATGTTCACAAGCGTGCCCAGCTGCTCTGGCACCGCGTCTGGGACGAGCCGCAGACCGTAACACCTAAATCCATTCGCTCCTTCCCCGCGTCTTTACCCATCACCACATGGTTTTGGAAGGGACGTGTGTTTTCTCAGCTCTGCAGCCATCCCTCCCCACAGCTGAAAGAAAATCCAGCGCCGAGCGCGTGATTCACCCAACGAGGATTGGTTTGGTCAGCTGTGAAATGATGACCTTGAGTGGGAACAGGTGGATCAGGAGAGCCCTGGATCACACCCTGTTGCATTCCTGATCGCCCGGGATATGTGTCTTATGACTGTGGTCGAGTGTGAACAGATGTACAGCTGATGGATGATGTACAGATGTACCGATAGCAGCGAGTGGCCCAATGACCAGTTGCAGTGAGCACATAAATAGGCCTTCCTCAGCACAGGGTTCGGTGAAGTCAACCATGTTCAAGCCCTTCTCCTCTTCCCTTCATTGAATTCCGGGAGAATCAGAGAAAGCATCAGATGCCCCGTATAGAAGAGTCTTGCAGAATTTAATAAAAACAAAATATTGGGTTTGTTTTTTTGGAATTCTGAAGCTTTCTGCAGACTTTAATAAGTCATCTTAGCTGTTCTACACAGAGTCATGACAACTTTTTCAAAGGCCATTGCAATAACACGGTATCTAACTATTTTAAAGTCCCGAGAGCAGGATCTGGCGTGAGCACAACTGTCCCTACCCGCCCCGTGAGAACCAGTGTCTCAGTCTGGCTTCAGTCCGTGCTGTAAAGGTCTCGGTTTGGCACTTCTCCCTTGTGAAACTCGATGCAATCCCCATTCCAATGGACCAGGGCTGAAATTACAGGTGTCCCGAGAGCGGAAAGCAGCAGCTCTCTGTCACGGGACAGGAGCAGCTGCAGGGTTGGGAGATGCAGCCGGCCACATCCCACCCATCCCTGCTCGTATCTACGGCCACTCGCTAACCCTGTTATCTGAGCCAATTTTAGCAGCTCAAGGGGGAAGCTCCATTTGGGAATCTAATGTAATGCCTTTTAGTCAGGAGCAGAGGATTAGGGCGAGATCAGATCTGGATTCCTCTGCTCGTGCCACGGGAGATATTTTTAGTGCCTTTGGAGCCAGCTGGAGCTGTGTGTGTTTAGCAGAGGGGAGCACCCTGCTCTTCCACCAGTGCCCACAGCAGTGGGAATGGTCTCTGCCCCGTCAGTAAAGCCCCCAGGGAATTTTTCAAACTGATTTAAGGCAGTTTAAGGGAATTTAGGTATCACTGATTTTCCTGGGAGTGAAGGTCTTAGGCTCCTCCAGTTTTCTGCTGCTAAACTTCCATCTCCCCTGCAAACCCAAGGGACCCACGTATTCGAGTCCCTCGGGACATGGGGCAGTCTCAGCTACAGCGGGTGTGAGTGGATCCTCACAACCCTGCGCAATTGCTTTGTGTTTCCCGAGAAAGCCGTCTCCTGCACCCCGAAAGATGTCAAAAAATGGGAGTCTAAGCTGAAAACGCTGCCTTCAGGGCACCTGTCCCCACGGCTGGACAGGGCCGTTCTGCAGGGCGCTACGTCGCGGCCTGCCCGGGCTTGCGGCACGGCCACGGGGCCCCTCTCCTTCCCCTTCCTCCCAGAAGAGGCCAATTCGGTTGTTTTGCAAATTTTTGTCAACCACCTTATTTTTTTCCTCGTGAAAACAAAATTGCCAAAAATTTCAGCAATTTTGAATCAGAATGCTTGCTCTTATTACCATTTTTTTCTGTAAAAAATCTCCTTACAAAAACCTTTGAAAAATTCTGCTTTTCAATCCAAACTGCTTTTTATTTTTCTCTTCTTTTTTTTTTCCTGGAACACTCTTCAATTTTCCTTATACAACAGAGCATATCTCCACCGCCTCTCCTCCAAAAATAGTCAGCAAAGAAAACAAGGATCCTAATCTGGGGGCTGAGCAAAGACATCGGTCTGTCCCAACTCAAAACGCTACCCATTTCCTATCTCTGGAGAAAATCTTTCTTTTTTTCCCCTTCTTTTCATCCCACGGGTTTTTTCCTTTGTTCCGTGGGGTCGACTTGGGACAAGCCCTTCCCAGTTTTCAGTATTACACAAGTGGACCAGAAAAAACAGCCATTCAACTGCGCTAACCACAGCCTAAATGAGAGCGAGGAGATATTTCAGCTGCTCCTCTTGGTTTCCCCTTCTCCCCGTCGCTGGCTCGGTAGCTCCAACAACCCATTACACTAATTGTTCTCTTCCAAAATCCGACTGTCAACAAAAGGCAGGGAACCAGGCTAGCAGTTTCGACCGGAATTTCCACCGCTTTGGTTTCTTCCTGGCTTTGATTTTTATGAAGCTGTTTGCCCTCCAACGAGCTTGACATTTTGTGATCTTTTCTAAAGCGACGTTTGCTCGCGCAAATACCGAATTTGTTATCGGGAGCAACGTTTCACAGGGGGCCAAAGCAAATGTCCCTCTCGCTTTGTTGCTCCCATCTGTGATGGGACAATTAAAGCGCTCGTGTGAGGATGGAAACTGCGAGCTCTTCGGTGCGGAACCATCTTTTGGGCAGAGGCGCTCAAGTTTCCACAGGGGCTTTTCTTTCCCAAATACGCTTAACGCCTGCCCAAAATGTCCCTTTTTCTCCAGACTGGGACTCTGAACTGCAGTGCGCGTTGCCAGTGTGGAGGCCTATGCTGGGGTCCAGCAAGTGTTTGTCAATGTATTGTTGACACTAGAAAGAAAAAACACCGTGGTCTGATGACATCTGTATTCTGGCACGGCCCTGCACCACCGCTGCCATCAGCCGCGTTCTGCTCCCCGTCCGTCGAGTTTCCTTTGCTTTTTTTCCCTTTCTTTTCCCTTGCAAAAGCAGGAAGCTTCCTTGCGCAAGGCGGGATGAAGCCGTAGAGGCTGCGGACTGCTGCTTCCCCTCCGCTGCCATTCCTGCCTGTGCACGCGTCTAGCAGGGGGTCCAGGAACTCAAATGAAAAGCACATGGGGCTGTGACTCTACAATTGAAATAAAGAAATCCAAGATGACAGAAGAAGCTTGTTGTTTATGGAACTGCAGACTTCAGTGAAGGACATCCCTACCAAATCATAATTAAACTACCATAATGACCTCCAAGACTCATATGCTGGGCTGGGAAGGAGGAAAATATAGCTATTTTCAGTGGATTCTGCTGAAACAATTTATTGAGACCCACAGCTGGTTTTAATGTGCTGATGAGCTGGGAAAACAGTCAAAACTGTGCTCGAGTCAAATGACTGTGTAATATCTGAGGGCTGAACCAGACCAAAATTGCTGTCATTTTATTTAATCTAATGAATAGTGTTTTGTAACCGAAAAACATAATTGCCCCGCACATATGCTACATGCACACTTCGCTAATAAAATCCACAGTGCCACCACTGGAACAAACGAAAACGCTTTGAGCGCGATTTATTTATTTGTTTATTTTTTTAAAAAGACTTATTTGGAATAAAATAAATATTTTTAATGAAATACCAGCATGAAAAACTTCAGCAACATTTATGCAAGCTATACAGAGGAAACCTGTGTTGCTTAAAATAAAAATAATGTTTCTCTTTTTTTCAAGAAAAGGTGTTTAAAACATTCTTTTCTGCATTTTAAAATATATTTTAGCTTTTTCACCAGTGTTGCCTTTGAAGTTCAGGACACAAAAACAATCAACTTTAAAATTAGTGCATAAAATTAATGATTGCTGGAGTTGGCAGGCTCCCTGGAAAACCAGGACTCTTCTGGCATTTTCATTTGGAAAAGCTTCAAAGCTGCTGCCTGTGTTTGACATTAGAAGCAAGAGCTGAAAAGTGAGAGGGAAGGGAGGAAAATGCCTCCCAAATATCAGGTGCAGGGCGAATTTCAAGGGCCCCGCAGCAGAAAACACGGTGCGGGGTTTGTGGTCTCAGTCCCAGGGACATCACTCCCCGCAGGTCTTCCTTGCAGACCTTTGCTTGTGAGATTTGGTTCCTTATTCGGTTGCTTTTTTCTTCTTTACTATTTATGAATTGAGACTAAAAGAGGGCATGTGTTGGGGTCATTCGTAACAAACAGGTTTCATGTCTCCCCAAGAAGAAATACAGATACGTAGCAGGGACCAAGCTGTGCTAAGAAGCCACAACTGGGTTTGGCTAAACTTTCCTCAAAATCCAAAAGCCGTTCTGTCTTTGAAGAGCATGTATTTGATCTCCTGCCCTGAGACCAAAACTCGCAGCCCGAGCCTTTCACTTGATTTAATTTCTCTGTTTTCCCAGCGGTATCTCAGAGCCATGCGCTCCCCGAGCAGAACTTTCTGGAGAGCTAAGGACACAAAATTAACCACCTCCAACCTTTGTTAGTGGAAAGTGACGCTTTCCCTTTCTTTTGGGAAGTTGTCCTGGTGTGGGGTTCGTGATGGGAGACAGCTGCAAACAAATCTGTTGAGTGAATTAACGTACTGTGCGATGGTGGAAAAAAAGTTCAGCTCTACAGGAAGGATTTGGTATTCAAACAGGTTGGGCAAGGCTGAGAGAAGAAGGGTAGTACAGACTGTCTGAAAGCTCAGCTACAAACTGTGCATTAATATTTAAAAAAGGAGGAAAGTATGTCATGGGAGAGAGAAAAATAGAGAGGAAGCATGCATGGGGAGCAGCAAAATTGGCAAAGCGCTAGTTGCTATAAGTTGGATTCTTGTTTTTTTGAGTGGATTTGGCTTCAAAAGTAATTAGCTTCTTGTCACATGCTTGGGTCGTCATGCCAAACACTTCAACAACACATTATTTTTGTCATTGCACAAAAGGTGATATTGAGCCCAGAATAACTGTTTCTATTTATGACTTTGGCTTTTGGCCCAAACTCAAAGGAAGAGAAAAAAAAATAATGATATCCTTTTCTGAAGGCCATGTGGCACTTGCGTTTCAGATGTCAGTACAAGTTTACCCGGGTCCCAGTATCAACAGTTCAGCCAGCTTCCCCCAGGCATTTTGGGGTCATTTGGGTGTTTCTCGGAGAGCCAACCCACAGGATTTGTATCTGAGACCACAGTGATTTCTTGATCCTACTAATGCTTTTCTAGGTGTTAGAAACTTTGTGAGGCCGAAGAGAGCTCAATATCCAAGATTTTGGGTGTGCTACAACCCCTCCATCTCCGCTAGCTCCTACAGTCTAATTTCGAGCAGCCCAAGAAAGCAGTTCGGATGTGCTAGTCCTCAAAGACCTAACCGGTTGGTCAAAAACACCTAGAAAGCTGGGGCAGTTCCCTCCTGCTACAAGAAATAATTGATTAGCCTGAATATCAATGAAGCTGGTACATCATGTTGACTGCGGGTGAACCACGGAGCAGGGACCACAGGGATGGGCACCACATGGAAGGGTTTTTGCTTTGCCAGGAGTTGGAGAGTCCCCAACGGATGGAGTTGCATGTGGAAATGGATTTAATGAACACCTCCCGAGTGTCTCTCCTACTTGTCTGCCTATAAATCTCCACCATCTCCATTTTAATCTCGACCTTTCTTGCTAATACAAGATCTTATTAGCTACGTTGTGGAATGTTTCTGCTTAGTCAATGCCAGGGCAAGTTTAACTTGACGCTGCAGTGTTTGCTTTAAATAATGCGCACTAGGCCAGCTGGTGGGAGTGATTCATTTGCTGTCTAATTAGCAAATGTCTAATGTAAATTTAACATTCACTTCAACGTACGTTCCTTCAACCCAGCCTCCTTTTTGATTGGGGTAGCTGCAAGTGGAAGCCAAATATTTTCACTGGTGGAGCCACGGGGATGGCGTGTGCTACTCGTTTAGCTCTCTGTTTTCTTTGCATCTTTTCAGGGGATGGAGGCGAGGAGTTAACATTTCTGAATACAAAGTCTTTTGTATGAAAATTTGCAGAGAAGCCCCCAGGAGTTTCTAGTGCAGCTAAAACTTCCATCCAAGCTCTTTCATTCGTAGGTAAATGCCTTCGAGATTGCCCCGTTACTGCTTTTCAAATCTCCCGGTTTTGCTTTAAGAGGCTTCTGTGGCTTTCCTGTGCTGCGCATCCATCTTCTGCTTGCGAATGCAAGACCCAAGCCAGCTCATTGCTCAACAGAAAGGTACTTTGGCTCCCCAGTCCCTGCTCTGCTTCAAGCAATGTCTCCGTTCGCCCAGATGCTGCTTCGCTATTTTGGCCGTGAACGTTTCTGGACTATGGCAACGCTGACCACGACGTAAACAGGATCATAGGTTTCCCAATGGCCTAAGTAAGAAGATAAACAACTTAATCCTGCAAAGAGACAGCAGACTCCTGCAGCCTAGCAGGAATACAGTCCCCAGCGGCCGCGTTGCTGGGAAAGGCTAGGTAAACACCACGGAGATGAAAGGCGAGATGCGTCTGGAGGAGAGAGGCCGAGGTCGGCATGCGGGACCCGTTTCTCTTTCCCCGTTTCGCAGAGGTTGAGCGACGGCAACGCGGCCCCCGGAGCGAAGGCTCTGCTGAGCACCCAGCACTGCTGGTGCCGCCGTCCTTGGGGTGAGCTTGGGGCTTGGGCACCCGCCACCCTGTGCTGCGGCGCCAGCAGCGATGGGAAAGTCCATGGTGAGAATCTATTTCTTCTCTTTTGAAATGCTCTTTTATGCGGAGAGATGGATTTTTGTAGGATTCAAGTTACATTTTAAGTGAAAAACCAATCCTCCTCCCTCCATGCCCTTTTCTTTTTCCACTTGCGGAGAAACGCTTTCTTCCAGGAGCTGGATTCTGGAAAGCATGTTGCAAGGAGCTGAACATAAGATGAGCAGCTCAGACCTGCTAGCACTAATTCTGCCCCTTGCTGCTTTGCTTTACAGATCTGGAGAGATGACATAACCTCTTTTCCTCAGTTTCCAGCTCAGTAAAGCAGAGCGAACGCTCCTGAAGACCCTCGGTGGCTGCTCTGAAGTCAGTTGGGTCACGTTCCTAAGGTGCTTGGAAATCATCTGATGGAAGCCATATGCTGGTATTACACTCATCTAACACAGGTTTGATTTCAAGATTATTTGGAAATGACCCAACACGGAGAAAGAGGCCTGGTGACTACTTTTGAGAAACGCCTGCACAGCGTCAGCAATCAGCCCATTTCTCCAGCAGAGCCATCCAGGCACATCCAAAGTGATTTATTTTAGAAATCGCGCCGTAATCTCACAATAACCGTCATTCCTCTGCGATTTCCAGCACTTCCTTGTTACAGCTGAGTTTCAATGAGATCCAGAGGAGCAGCAAGAACAGCTTTTTTTCCAGTATGTTTTGCAGTCTCTTAGTGATGCTGGTGCAATTTTCACTTAAGGTTGAGTGGAAGGTTTGGGCCAGGCCTGTGGGTTGGAGCATTTGTGTGATGCTGGGGTTGCCTTTTCCACCGGCGGAGGCTGGAGCTTCTCCTCTCTTGCAGTGTCTCCAAGGGGCTCTTGCAGGGGAAGGTGCGAGTGCCTCTTCCCATGCATGGGAGCTCATGGCAGGACTTGTGGTTGAGTGTCATGAGGCTCCGGATCTCTCTCCTGTCCCTTTCTGCAGCCCACGGCCACTCAGGGGAGGAAGGAGAGCGCTGTTGGAGCTGTTACATCCCGCTTCTCCTGGTGATGGAATCCTAGAATCATTATGGCAGGAAAAGAGCTTCAAGATCATCACATCGAACTATAAACTCCTCACCACCGTGCCTGCTAACCCATGTCTGTACGTGCCTCATCTACACGTTCCTTGAATGCTGCTGGGGACGGTGACTCCATCACTCCCCTGTCCCAACGTGACCCTCCCAGAGACACTCATCAGCCAACACCGAGCAGTTGGGAAAAGCAGGATTTGGCTTTGGCCTCGGTGCTCCGTGGTGCTACCCAAGCGCCCCGAAAGGTTGCTCCGAAGGGGCCCTTCTCCCATGGGAGGCCAGACACAGCAGTCGGCATCAGGATGAGCTGCCCTGGCCCTGGGTGTTGAGGTTCACAAAATCCCATGCAAGAACANCCCGAAAGGTTGCTCCGAAGGGGCCCTTCTCCCATGGGAGGCCAGACACAGCAGTCGGCATCAGGACGAGCTGCCCTTGCCGCGGGTGGCAAGAACATGCAGCCCGGGATGCTGGGGCCGAGCAGACCCAGCGAAGAGCCTTGCAGCAGCCAGGGCTTGCACAGAGTTCATATGGAAAACCCAGGCCATAGTCAGGACTGAACAGTGTCTTCTCGACTCCCGTGTGCTCCCTCACGGCACAGGGGAATCTATATAAAGAAAACTGGCTGGCTCTTGAAACGCATAAATTAGAGGAACTTGCTGCGGGGGGGAGGTTTCGGAGTCCCGTTAGGGCTCGAGCAGGAGTTCAAACATTTCGTTCTTCAGCTGCTGGAGATAAAAGTTCTGGTACATTCAATTCCTGCTTTCTGCCGCTGCCAATAAGCAGGGGGGCTTCTTCCTCAGCCTCTTACCACCGCAGAAATAACAGAGATAAAGCAAGCAAAATAAATAAATGCTTTGTGGCTAGAATAGATAATAATTTCACCAGCTGAATATTAAAATATCAAAGCTCAAGGAAAGGATATATAATTATGGGCCTTTGAAGTTCAATAAAGGCCTGTTTCATCAACGTGGTAGCTAGTATTTCAAGTGCAAAGATAGAAGGATAATGCTACCCTGGCATTTCTGATCCGTGGAGGATATGGTAGGAGAAGGAAGCTCTTTAGGACAGCAGCCACTTAGACTGCTTAGGGTGATGAATTATCCCTCCGTTAAATGATCTGTCACTGGCAGGGGAAATTTCTTGGCCGTGTTTGCCTCCGTTTTACTTCTGCCGTTTTTCTGACTTCTTTATGGGAGGATTTATGCGTCACCACAGTAAGAGCAGCTGACCCACAGCGCTCTGCAGCCCCGTGGCTGCCCAGGGTCGGAAAGGGAGACTTGGATGGCACCAACGAGACTTAAAAGTGCTGTTGGAGGAAGGTTTTCCGCTGTGATTGTAGAGAAAGAAGAAATTTCCTTTCTGAAGGATCCGCTAGGCTGAGAGGGAAGCTCCTAAAGCTGATGGAAGCTTTATGAGCGCCGGCAGCTCGTGCTTAGCACGCTGCAGCAAGGGTATTTCATGTTGCAGCAGACAGTCACTGCGTTCAGGTGCAGGTTATCCCTTTTTGAATTAACATCCAATGCAGTTAAGTGGTTGGAGGAAGACGAGCGAGGTCCGTCACTCGTTTGTCGCTGCAAGAGGAGCTTTGCTTTGCTCTTTGGTTCAAAGTGGGAATCAGCGTAGAGGGATAAACAGGCCGGTCTGCAGCGTTTTGCATGCATGGGAGGTCTGAAACACGACATACGAATGCTGCCTTGAGTATAAAAGAAAACAAAGTTTCTGCACCGAGCGGTTTATTTTGCTTTTCGGCACGGGCGTCCTCCGCGGCGCTGCTGTTGATGGAGGGGGTTGCGTGGCGCACGGGGGCTCGCAGAAGCCCGAGGTGGAGGGCAGCCTTTTTGCCAGGCCTTTTACAAGAGCGAAACCTAAGCTGCCAGATTAGTTCCACTTGTCATTTGGCCTCGTTTTATATCAACACTCTGGGGGGAAAAAAGTGTGGTCTCAGCACAAGGAGCGGGTTTTGGAGGAGGGCACAAAGGGGGCTGCTCTCAGCCTTTCTCCCTCTCTCCCGCTTAGTGCCAGCTTCTGCCAGGGCTGCAGTGGAAGTTTCCATCACTGGCTCCCAAGTTGGAGTGTCTTGAGGATAGAAACCCCCAGCTCCTCAAAGCAGAGAGTCTGTCCTGGTCCAGACACAACAGGGCTCCTGTCAATGTCAATGTCCTCCTCCATGTCAATAAAATAATACCTGGCTTTGCCATACCTGAGAGGACACCTGCAGACCACCCAAAGCTAGTGATGACTTTCCGATGATAAATGCATCAGTCCCTGCTGGGATGCAGCCCCTTCTGCCCACGTCTGTGGAGGATGTGGGGAGCTCCGAGTACACAGGTCTGCAGGAGGCTCCAGGTATCGAAACCCAACTCAATATAAGGAAATCAGAAGGAAACCATCATGGAAGTGAAACGTCAAGCAAGGAATTCCTCTCTTCTTGGGCGGAATCGGCAGTCGAAATTAAAAAAGCAGAAATTGGTGAGCAATGCGCAGTGCAGTGGCGAGCGGGTCTGCTCCAAAGGCCCAGCTGCAACTTCGGCCCCGTAGGCACTTCTTTGTGCCTAGGGTTTTTCTGTGTCAATCAGTCAGCTGCTTCTACTAAACCACTTTAAATTAAGTCTCGGTCGATGTCAGAGTTGAGATCTGTTTTATAGGGACGTGTTTGTGAAAGAGCATCCAAATACCTGCCTCTGAACTTGTCAGTTATAACTATATTCTCAGCAGACGTTGAAAGCCATAAACCTCATGCTGAGGGCTTTGAATATCACTTAAGAGCTTAAGCCGTGTTCTTGGAATGAGTTTATGAGAAAAACCCGGAGGGACTCAGCAGCAGGCACTGGGAACTGGCTCTCCTTTCCCTTTATTCGAGCTGGGGGGAACGGATCCCCACTGATAGAAATGGCAAAGCCTTTTGCAAACAGAGCAGCCTTTACCTTCTAGGAAAACGCCACGAAATATTGGAAACCCGAATGTTGTCTCAAGCTAAGATCAACACGACGGAGCGAGGGGCGGGATGGGTTCGCCGGAGCAACGGGAGCTGCACTTCCTTCACGAGAAAGCAGCTCGTTAAAGCCAAGCTAATTGCGTGGCCCTCGAATTATCTCAGGGCTGGTTGTCCTCTCGGCTGGCTCGGTTCCCCTTCCGACACCACAGACAAGAGCAAGCACGCAGCCCTGCTTCAGAAATGTCAACGTGGTTTAGGTTAGGGAATGTTTATAATAATTATGAATTGCCTTTACGGTTTGTTTGCTTTCCATAGCAATTGGGAGAAGACAGCAGCTGACAGCTGGGGAAATTCCTCATGTTGTTCCCGCCGTTTGGAACAAGATGGATCTAATTAGCATGTGCCAGCAGCACCGTATCGTTAAATTAATAATAATTAGAGAGCTGTTTGCACCTGTGCTAATGGAACACCATTTATCCCCAAGCATGTTAAATCATTAAGTGCTTCAGCTCTCTAATGACGCCGGGTTTGCAAACGGGCAAGTGGAGGTGAGAGGCTGTCCCGAGCGCCCGGAGCTTGTGGCTGGAGGTGGAATTTTCCTTGCTAAGGTGGAGGCACCACGTGCTTAACCCTTAGGGCTGCTGTGGGCACCACACACACATCTAGACGTTTATATAATTACAAAACGTACCTGAGGTCATGGTGCTAAATGACTGTTAAAAAACAACAACAAAAAGTATCGGGGGAAAAAAGCGGAATTGTGCAAAAACGATCGGAGAATCTCTGTGATAAACGCAAATGCTGCAAGCCCTGTGCCAGGCGCACCCAGCAAACGCTGGGGTTTTTAGTGGATCAGCCAGGAGGCTTGCTGTCAAAAATCCTTTACAAAAATCCCTTCTCCTGCATTTTGGAGAGGATTTTTGCCCATAAGCAACAGCAGCGCAGAGATGTTTGCGGATTCGATGCGCCGGGTTAGCCTGGTTGGTGTGCAGTGCTTGTGCTTGATGGTTTCTTGGAGGAAGTAAGCACACCAAAAGGAAACACGCGGGAGTCCAAACTGCACTGCCGCCACCCAAAATATTTGCTGTGGTTGAATATCTGCCACTTGAAACTCGGCTCTTTTGGGCTAACTCCTGCTTATTGTCGGCGTTGTTGATGGCAGGAGCCGGCAACCTCCCTGCTGGAGGACTGTGTGCCATTCTTGGAAGCACAAAGGAAATAAACTTTTTACTGGGGTGACACTATTTATTATTATTACTCCTCGTTATTTATTTGGATTTTAACGGGAGGGAGAAGGCCAGGCGGGGTCAAACGCGTCGTGTGAGACATCTTATAGGGAAGATGGCCCCTACCTCAGAAACAGCCGCAGTTCAGCGAGCGCCCGGGTTCAGCAGAGCTTTAATTGCAACCACATGCGTGGAGCCCTTTGATGCCGCATCGAGTCGGAAGCTGTGATACAAGTCACCAATTAGGCATATTAAGCAATCATATGGAGCACGGCTCGCGAGGGGACCGAGGAGCTGGGGGAACACGCACCGACACGGGCCAAATAAATAGGGAAAAGATGCGGCTGCCGCGCGTGGGTCTGCTCGCTCGGAGGACGCGGGAGGCTGCCGGTGCAAACGGAGCCTTCTTAGAGCCCGAATGTCTTGAGCACTGTCCCGTGGAGGGTGCCCGGAGGTAGCGGGCGTGCAGATACGGGCGGCAGCGTGAGCAGGAGGGAGGCTGAATGCACCCGGTAGGGTAGATGGTCAATGGAGCTGCTAGTGCTGCTCCTAGCTCCAAAGTCAAGTCCGCGTTGGACTCTTGCACCCTGAAGCTACGTTGGAGCTTCTGGAAAAAGTGCAATCGTTCTGCAGTCAGCACCTCCTGCCTCCATTCGCCTGGGGGATTTGCAATGGGGCAGGATGTGGGTCAGCAAGTCCTCGGTGCTCCCGTGCCCACCCTGGCTCTGTTTGGTTGAACGAAGCAACTTGCCTACATGAAGCCTCCGTCCGCTGCAGAGAGCAGCCTGCCCATCTGGCATTTCCGTGCATCAGGCTGAACGGGAACAGATTGCTAACATCTTCCACTTGTGGATCAGAATTTGCAACTGTCTGCATTTGCTTGTGATGTAACGTTGTGCACAGAGAAAGTTATTCCAATTCTGTGTGTTTTGTAACAGATATCGCGGCGCTAGTAAATCACCGCTGAGTGACTGCCTATGGAGATGTTAGGTGGAATTGCTATTACTGCATACAGTAGATTATGTGCATGCAGGGGTACCTGATCAGGGTTTAAGGTTGGCCTAAGACTCGCAGAACATCTGTCCGTCATTAACCGAAGGCTTTTGAATCCCTTTTTCCTTTCCTGCCTTTCTCGTTGCATGAGGACCAGAGGAAATGGTGATTTTTGCCAAAGCCATTTGTCCTTCGTGAGCCCTCTTGGAGGGAACTAACGTGCTTTATTACATGCACGACGAAACATCAGCTCAGGGCCATCAAAGGGACAAATTCTGCCATCGGATGAGTGGGTGGGCGAGAAGCAGCGTGAGCCCGGCACGTGCTCCCGAGAGCCTGGTGCGTCTCATCTGCCGAGCGCTGAACTCGGAGGCGCAAATTTGTACGTTCAGCGCTGAGAATCTGGCCTGCAGTATTTATGGCCGTTGTTTAACTTTAATCTCAGCCATTCATGTGCTTCCTGGCTCTCATATAATTAGAACGCATTAAACAGGAGCTAACCACAAGAAATAGAAAAGGTTAACGCTGTTAGGAAATGTCAGTGGAATGAATACAGCTCACTAATTCATGAGTTCTTTCCATAAATATTTCCACCAGCCAAAATATTGACTTTAACCTTTTCCATCTCCTGCATGCAAAGCTTGGTATTCCCTTGTTGCAGTAACAAATACCTCCGAGTGTGCGGATGGTGCTCAGAACGGGGCAGGCAATTACAACACACCGTTATGGTATTAATTAACCGTCAGAGTCAGATTTCACGATTGGAAGGCACACCCGAGATGGAAAATACGGCCGTACGGAAAAGAGCGGCGTGTTATTGTGGGAATCGCAGAAACAGTTCAGGACAACAGGCTGGACCGGGTATTTGATGGGTTTACTCAGTTCAGTGGATTCTAGCTTGGCTTTAGAAAGCAAATGGGATCCAGCATTGCTTAAAACTAAGCTTTGGCCTAAGCGCTGTCCTGAATTAGATGAAAACCTGCAGACCGTGGAGAACCGAGGCAAGGTCACTCCTTCGTGCTCTCCACTAACCTTTCATCTTGTCTTACACTGTTACCCGAAAAAATTTTCCACTCCCCTGTAAATCCCAGTTGCCTGGCACTGGGATTTTCATAACTCGAGCACGGGGTATAACAGGAGAATCTGAAGTCGAGCCAAAATGAAATCTATCGCCTTTTGGAGTGATGGGAATCGCAGGGCCGAGGGTGGTCGCTAGCCAGCGTGAGGGCTGGCGAAGGAGTTTCCATGCAAACTGCATCCCTGCAGGAGCGCGGGATCGCGGCTGGACGCGAGAGCGAAACCGGAGCTGCACAGCGGCTCGACTTCTGCGCTGGGTCTAATTTTAGGCACCTTATGGAAAGAAATAAGAAAGAAAACGTGACTGTTTGACTCAGCTGCAATAGCTCTTAGCAGAAATACTGTATGCAGCCGCAGTGCTGCACTCTCGTGCAGTCAGCACCCTGGCAGTGGCAGTTTGCGTTGCGGGGACGCTGCAGTCAGCATTTGGTACAGCAACAGGGAAAGGGCCTGATTGACTGTTGCGATGATTGTGTAGATCTGGGTTCAATGCACTTGTATGTGCATTGCATTCCTCACGACGTACTGCGGTTTTAACACCGATTCATGAATTCACGCCACTTGTGCAGTAATGGGCTCATGCCAGAATACAAGGTTTTTTTTCAAATGGTACCACAGTGGAGCAGCACTTGTTTTGGTTTTTTTTTTGCCTTTTTCTTTTATATAAATANTGGTTTTAACACCGATTCATGAATTCACGCCACTTGTGCAGTAATGGGCTCATGCCAGAATACAAGTTTTTTTTTTCCAAATGGCACCACAGTGGAGCAGCCCAGAGACATGCACTTGTTTTTTTTTTTTTGCCTTTTTTTTTTTAATATAAATAAGTTTTCGCACTGCTTTCATCCTCCTAGGATGTGTGTGCTTCCCATTAGTGCTTTCACCACCACCCCTGCCATCTGTCACGAATGTTTTGCTTTTTCTCATCTTATCTCTCCCAGAGGAGAGCTGTTTTTGGAGAGAACTTGGTTTGGCCTTTTTTTTTGGGGGGGGGAGTAGGATTTTAAAATTTCTCTGCAAGTTTCCCCCCATCGCTGCCACCATCCCTCCATTCACCAAGGAGACACTTTCCCCTCCAAACCTTCCCATTTAAGGCGGGAGCTCCGAGGGCCAAGCCTCTGTGCAGGCTCTGGTAACACATAATCACCTTGGGCATCATTTCCTCGGGGGAACAGATGGAAAACCGAGTATATCTGCCTGCTGGATCCGCCTGCATCCATAATGATTAATCGTGGCCAGCGGCCAGGGCCCAGCAGCCGGCAAGGGCAGGTGCTTGGCCTCTCCGGAGGCCAACGGGACGGTGAGGGGCACCGCTCCAGGCCTGGGGCACCTCGTGCGCGTTTGATGGAGCGTTTCTAGTGAGACAGCCCTGGCTCCACAAGTCGCCTGCCTTGTTCACAAGGGGTTTCTTATTGTGCTGGTTATCAGCAGGGCTTCTTGGGTAAGAGCAGGTTATTTGCTGCCGTCCTTGGCGCGGAGGATGTTTCGTGCCTGGGTCTCCGCAGCCCCGCGGAGGCTCCCTGGCGAGGGCAGCTCTGCCCTGCGCTGCCGCTGCAGCGTTAGCACCCAGCCGGGTGTCCCCAGGACTAAATGAGCAGAAAACCCCTTCCCCGTGAGCACAGACCAGATCTCCCAGGGCTGTTACCCCGCAGGGAGAAAATACTTCAACCCCTCCGTGGGGAATCAGCGATGCAGGATGAATTTGCTGCCGTAATGGTTAAGCGAGGGGCTAAACTCTGGACCAGGGATGCTGAACTGCGTGTCCAGGGATGTCAGCCCTATTCCCAGTGGAGCCACCAGGCTGTGATCTGTGAAAGGAAGTAAAATCCCTCTGATGGGGCATATGTGTTCTGTGGAGGCGGGAGAGCTGTGAAAACGCCGTGTGGAAGAAGCTAAGTGTTGATGTGCTGAATAATAGTGTGCAATAATAATGTAATGAAAACTTCTGGTTTTGCTACAGCTGCCATATTTCCCCGTGTCAGTCTGATGGATTTGGTTACTGTACAGCTTTTATTTTCCCCTTCCCATTGCTTTGCAAATGTTATCTCACTGAATTGCCTTAGGAACACTTCAAAATTGAGGGCAAAATATTACCTTTCTCGGTTTCCTCCTAGGTAACGCGTTGCGCTTTCATCCTTGTTTCAGATGAATGAATCCACTTCTCTATAAAATTTCTTTTAGCATCCCGGTGGGAATCCCCTGTGGAATGGTTCATCGTGTGCTGTAACATGAATACGGGGATAAGTTTGTCTTCCTTTCAAACGCTAACCTCAAAGTTTTCGGTGCCGCGTGGACTTCCCTTGGCACTCGCCATAAAAGCCTCCGTTGGTGCCTCCGCCGAGCTCTGTGCAAGGGATTCATTACAAGGGCCTTGCTCCGGGAGCCAATGTTAATCTTCCAGCTTTCCTTTAAAACGGGATCTGAATGTTTGCTGAGGTTATGAAGTTAAATCTGTGTAGCAGACTGTGGATCCTGCTCTATCCTCTATCACCCGATTGTCTCTTCCCAAGGAATGCAGGGGCTTTGCAGCCTCCAGGACCAGACAGCTCTTAAAAACGCTGCCAGGGCTCAGGTCACTTGCTGATTTATCAGGCGGAAAAGGCAGCAAAGGGACTGGAGCTCCCTCCTCTCCTTTGCATCACCCGGAGAAACACAATTGCTCCAGAGTATGTAATATAGTAGCTGCAGCGCGCTGAGACTGCTGCCGGGTCAAGCAGAAGTCATGGGCCGCAGAAATTATCAGCTGAGACTGTTTGGTTTGTGTTTCGCAGGAAGCTGGATGGGACTATAATAACAGTCCCTTCTGCTTTTAAAGGTCTATCAAAGCCATAAATGTACAATCTAGGCCAAACATCTCTAATATTTGTGGGCAGCTAATCCTGGTGCTGGAAATGATGGTTGCATGGAAGTCGTTGGCTGATGGAAAGAGATGTATTGGGGAGCTCATGCATTGTATTGTGCATAACTTCTGGAACTCCTTATGTATTTATTTATTTTTGGTGGCAAACTTACCAAATGGGTACCTAAAAATGAACTCAAAACGGGTACTCAAAATGAACTTGCAAAATATTAATTTGGCCAAGGTTTCTGTGGTAGAAAAGTCATTTTGGGGATACTGTAAGGCTACACAGACAATCTTGTGTTGAACGTTGGTGACTACCAGAAGGGCATATTGGAGCAGGGCCAGAGACAATTTAGAGAAAAGAGACAAGAGACAATTTAATTTAGCATTGATTTTTGCAAGAAATGAGTCGGTCTTTTGTACCTGTTGCATCTCTTGTTGATACCAATAATATTCGCATGTTGGATCAGTCATAGGAGAGTTGTGAACAGGGCGCTCGGTGTCTGTCAGGAGATGCAGGAGAGCGTCTTGCATTGACACTGAGTTAGTGTGAATCCTCTGGCACTGGGAAGGGTGGAAGAGGAACAAATCCCAGGAGCTTGGTGCAAATCCGGTGATGGGTTCTGCATGTCCTTCAGCACGTACGTGTGTCAGGTGTCCTCGTGTGTGACTGTGCGTTCACAGCCGTGTGTAACAGGGATGTTTGTGCTCCCTGGGAACGCACAGCTGTGCACGGGAAGCCTCGTTGTGTGAATTGTGTGGGAGTTTTGCGGAGCATCACTATGTAGTGAGCAAACTTGTAACCTAACCTCCCCACCGGCTGGGGCCAAGCTATGAGCAAACGGTTACGGTCATGGAGAAAGGGGATACGGCCCGCCTTGGAGGTAGAGTCTTTCCCTCTGACCTCAACCGTCTTTGAACCGTGTCCTAAGTAAATACTATTTACACCCATCCAAAGGAGTTGGTCTTTGGTTCCGTAATGAGCCTGCAGTTTGTTCTGTGGTACCTTCTTACTCTCTGCTGTTTGAGTTTCTCATGCTCTGGAGGACCTTCCATGGGTGTTTATAGAGCAAGAGTGTGTGAATCCCTCACCCTCAAAACATGTGCTCAGCCCTAGGAACCATCATGATTCATATCCTCTTCTAATCACCATCGATTATATGCGTAAAACTTGGATGAGCTTTCTGAGGGGCTTAAAGTGCAATGTACATCTAGATTCCAAAACAGCCATATGGGTTGTGACTCATTTCTTTAGATGCTGTTCATAAAAATCAATTATATGGTCATTTTGGCTACCAGAAGGAATCTTTTCCGTTAGCCATTTGTTTCCTACTATCGTATTTTATTTTTTAGAAAATCATAAAAATGCTTACAAATCAGATAATATGTCTGGCAAGAGACACCTTCCATAGAGACAGATCTGTGGCAGTTTATTTAAAAGCAGGCTGGAGTCCTAGAACGTGCTGAAATCTTAACGCTGATGTGCTAAAAACACCTGGCAGAGAAAAAGGAAATGCAAAGCCTCTGGAGAAGAGGAGTATGGCTGAAGAGTGAATGAAGTATGACCAGAGCCACTCGTCCAGCAGTTCGAGCATGGTTGTTTGCTCACTCAGCTGCTTGCCTGCCTTGCACAAGACACGCAGACCGATGTTTTCAAAGCTGGTGGCTAAAATTAGCCACCTCTGTTCGTTGCTCCCTGATTATCTGTCACCCTGCGCCCTCCATGTGCTGTGTGAATGCTAGGTGACACTCAAGTGTTTTTACTCGCAGTGTAAAGATGTAGGTTGCTGTGGTAGGAGCAGAGTGTTGGCTGCAGTGCTCCTGTAGATGAAAGCGTTTGCAGAGACTCAGTGTTGATGCAATGCTGCGAGGTGTGCAAGGTCTGCGTGAAACAAAGTGCTTGGGTTGATGGAGGCACCAGGCACTGCTGCAGCGTCGGCCCTTGGAAACGCATGGAAATCTTGGTGTAATCTGGATTGCTCCTGTTCACCCTCGGTGTTAAGACAGCTGGGAAACTGGCACCATCCACTTTGCAGGTATAAAATGTTCTACACACTGTCTTTGCAGAGCTCTGCCTTCCCCATAGGGAGGTTCTTTTGTGACAAGGCGTATCGCCCATCGGAGCTGCTGAGGCTCAGAGGGTGACGTGGAGGCAGAGCCCTCCCCTTGCCCTTCTGGGACTTGTTTTGCTGGTGTCCACAGGGCTACCGTGCCCTGCAAGTGCAATAGCTGTGGTTGCAAAAGCAAATTGCAAAACCATTTGAGTAAGGCTGCAGGAATCCTGTGTTTGGATGTTTTGCTCATAGTTTACAGGCATTAGAGGTCACTGTGAGACTTAGGTATATTCAGGTGATTTGGGCTGCCCGAGGTCTGCAAGCAGGTACCTTGGTGAGGCCAATGCAGCAAGTTCAGCGGTGTGACCCTGGACTGTAGGTATCAATCCAAAATATTAGCTGAAAAGGAGAGAAACTGGAATGTATCCTCATCAGGAAGCCTGGCAGCTGCATCAGATAACCACCTTTGTCTCCTGAGTATGAAAAGATTCATTATCTCAGAGAACCTCGCTGTGGATTTGCGCTGAGTGAAATACAACTTGGGGATCAGCTGCCCGTGACAGCATCTGTCAACCTGTCAGATCCACCCGGGTGGATGTCCCATGGCTCGAGCCTCTCCCGAGAGCCAGCTCTGATCCTTAGGGGAATCTCCCCGCATCCCGCAGCCTGTTCTGTGCAGGGACATCCCTCAGCAGGAACCCACTCCAGCGCTCGTGTCACCCTCGAGTAAACACAATCCTACATTTCCTGATTTTAGTTTCCCAAGCCGTGTATATAATTTGGTTTTTGCCCTTGCTCGGCTCTCTGAAATATTGCTAGGCCGCTCACCGATCTTATCTTACACAAATATTTACTTGCATGTGTGCTTTGTAAGGCATGATTTAAGTCCCCTCTGCCGGACAAATGAGATGGAGCCTCCGCGCTCCAGCCCTCTGGCCCTGGGGTTGCCAAGAGGCCGGCATGCGGCTTGTGCCCCATGCAGAACTCTTGCTGACTCGGCCAAAACACGCACGGGGTCTCCAGGAAATAACCCGTATTGCCATAAAACCTGGTGGACATCCCCTGCCACCTTCTGTGAGCAACCTCATCTGTCTGCTGAGGGCTGCAGTGTCACTCGTGCCGGGAGAGGATACGAACCAGCGGGTTCGTTAGCCAGCTCCAGTGCTCCGGACTTTGCTCCGGCTTTGCCCCACGGGTGCCGGCAGCGATGGAAACTGCACGTCACTAGGGCGTCCCCGTGAAGAGAGAGCTCGAGATCCCTGCCCTGACTCTTTAAAACAGAAGAAAGATGGGAGGATTATGTTTTTCAACGTCTCCTGAAAAAAAAAATGCTGGAGGGAAACATTTTATAGCATTCCACTGTAATATTTGGATGCTTTCACTCAAACAGAAGCCATGGATTTCAGGCGGAGATCGCTGGGTGAGGTTCAGTCTCCAGAGGGGCAGACTGAACACTTGTGATGCTTCCTCTGGCCTTAAAAAAGCTTTTCCCTATTTACTAACGCATTTTTCTGTGCGTGGATCACGGGGCCCTGCGCACCGTGAGCCATCTGTGACGGGGAAGATGCCTCACTGCTGTCCATGGGCCCGCACTGCTGGATCAGAAGTCACATCCCGTCACAAATGATGTGGATGTCTTTGGGTTTGGTTCGGTGCGTAGCGTTTAACTCTTTCTTGGGTGTCCCAACTGCTCGGATATCAACTTGCTCCTGTAATAATGTTGTTATCAGCTCTCTGGTGTTGCTCTTTGAACTCCCAAGCATCACAAAAGTGCGGGAAAAGCAGTGGGAACAAATTGGGTCCAATCGGTGGTGAAAGCAGCTCAAAGCGACGCCCGTGTTTGCAGGGGCCGCCCGAGTTCACCCATTAAGCCCCTTCCACGGGCTCCGCGCCGGGCGCTTTGCCGGGGCGGCCGCGCGGCGAGCTGTGCATCTAATGCGCTTTTAATGAAAACGTGATCCCCTGGACGGGCGCCAAACGGGACGGGAGCAGCCGCGGAGCCCCTCGGTTCCGGGGCAATCGTGGGAGAAAGATATTACGGCGACTTCATAAGCCTTTGTGCTTTCAAAGGCGAGCAGAGCCAGCCCGCCGCGGCAGCAGGAGGAGCTCACTGCTACGCGGCCACGTCATTTAATCACAATTTAATAAGGCTCCTGTATCAGACCCCGGTAATGAAACTTTGGGGCCGAGCCGAACAAAGGGGTCACTGTGGGAGAGAAGAAAGCGGCCTTTGATTCGCGAGCCCGTCCTCGGGCTCCCCGGGCTTCGCCTGCTCTAAGCTGCTGCCGAAATGAAACGCTTTCCGCATGCCAAGCGCTGCCGAAATGAACCAGCGATTTGTGATCGGGCGATGGTTATCGGCCTGCCCGGACGAGCGCCGCGGAGGAGCGGGGATCTGTCTGCCCGCTAAGAAACGCGGTGATTCTGGCCTGGAACAAGTGCTGTTCCAGGCAGAGGCGTGCAGGGCCTTTGTGAAACGGGTTATTTTAATAAAACGAGTGGCGGGAGGGATCACTTGGTCCAGGACAAGCCTGGCCTGGTGGTCCTGGCTGCGGTGAGAGGACACGACGGGGCAGCCCATAGAAAGAGCAGCGGCACTTCGGTGGGGTGAGCAACGCACACGCTGGGGACAAGGCTCAAGGAGGGGGGTCCCAGCGCAGTGCTGGCCCCACCACAGGGTCTGTGTCCCCACACATCCCTCCTGGCAGCTCCTCGCCCATCACATTGTCCCACCAGCCCCTCCAGAGGCCCCCAAGGAGCCGGTGGCCGGGAGCACGGCGGGGAGGCAGCTCATCCAGGACGCTGCTTCCCTGGTGCCTTTGGCCACGGGGAGCCGCTTGCAGCAAAAGATAAGCCATAAAAATATGAAATATATTTATTTTAGCCACGATGGGTGACAGCTCTCCCTAGTTCTCTCCCTTGGGGATGGGGAAAAGATTTCAGAGTGCCAATAACATGTTTTTGTGCAACTTTCCATGCGGCGCGCGCTGAATGCAGCCCGGCTGCGGAGCGCCGAGGGCAGCTCGAGCGCCGCTGCTCGCAGGGTTAATTGCCACGTTCTAATTAGACGCGTTCTCGCCGTGTTGTTTCCAAGAATTCCTGCCGCTCGCTCCGGAGGGAGTTGAGCTTTAATTTTGTCTTGCGTTTATTTTGTTCTCGCTGGATGTTGCCCAGGCGCTGGGCTGGACAGTTGCTCTCTGTGTACTGGAAAAAATAACTAAATTCTCTAGTGAGTCTCACTATGAGCAAAAACTTATGGGGGAAAAAAAAAAGAGAGAAAGAAAGGAAAAGGTTGAGCTGCTTTTGCTCGTGAGGCTGCCGCGGGCTGATCCACAGTCGTCACCTCCAGCGGGATGTTCCAAGGTCTCCTCGGGGAGGCTGGGAAGGCAGGAGCTGCCCTGGCTCTGTGTTCCCGCAGTGCTTGCGAGCTTGAGGCTCGCAGCTCCATAACGTTTCACTTTGTTTTCCTCTTTAACTCATTGCTTTTGTGTGGTCAGGTGTCCTTATATATGGGTATAGGGGCAGTATATAGATGCTCGCCGTCAAACCTATTTACAGTGCAGTATTGCTATTTCTTTCCCTTTATTCCCCAAAAGAGTTTTTGTGGATTAAAATACTGCCCAAATGGTACAACATGAAAAGCTAATAGAGCCTGTCCTTTTCCTGCAAGAGAAATCATTGAGGTCAGAATAAATAAATAAAAGGGCCACTTTTCTGCATTGTAGGTGATCCAGATGCTCCCGTGGCTTTGGGCTCTTCTCAAAGTAAGTGCTCTGTAATCCGCAACAGTAGATGCAGAGCTGAGGGGTTTGGGCTTCCCTTGCCAGGGCATTGCTCACCTCCAGGAAGGAGCATCCGCACTGGGACAAGTTGCCATCCCGTGTTCTCGAAAGCCAAGGGCACGCTTAGCTTTCCCCCAGGTATCCGAAGAAAAAGGCAGTCAAATGATCTCCAGCGACGAGGACCGCTTGCATGAAATGCGGGGTATAAAAAAACACAGCTGCTTCCAAGGGGGGAACAAGGGTGAATAATGGTAGTGCAAAACTTATTTTCTGGATGTAATAGCTTGCAGCTCCAAAAACACCATGCATAGGCTGTGCACATCGCGGCACCGCACACCGTGAGCGGTGAGGAGCGGGTGCCTGGCACTCGCAGGCACCCCAGCCCGCGTCGGGTCAGGGAATGGCACTGTATTTTGTGCTTATCTGCTGGTTTAACACGTCCTCCCCCATCGCTCCCTCATCCGTCAGGATCTGCCTTTCTAGCAGAGCTCTGCGTGTTGTCTTTGGCAGCCCAGGGGTAGCGTATTATATCCCTGACTGCTCCTGATACTAATAAAACGGCACTGAAACAATATCTAGTCATTCTCCAAGCTAATCTTCTTTTTTTTTTTTTAATTTTTACATCAGAAGCAGGGCATCTGTCCATCAGCAGCTCCGAGGCGATCACTGTGAGTTAAGGTGGCCTGTCCGTAGTGTCCGTAAATACTGAGTGCGTTTTTCTTGTGTATCACAACCTCCCCGAAGCTGCTTCTGAGGCGCGGCAGCTGAAAGCCTCCAAAAAGACTTCTGCAGAAGCTGAAGTTTCAAGGCCTTGCATTAAACCAGAGCTGAATTATGTGGGGTGTTTGTCATCTTCTGGTGTGGCACCGTTTCCAAAACTAGACCGTTTCCAGGTGTTGCAGGACCTACCATGAAGCCACCAGAGCTCAAGTTGTCTGAATCCTAAGTCCTCCCTCTGCTTGAGTTGTGTCCTGGGTGTTCATGAACTCTCCGTGGCTGATGACAAACCAGACTGGGGTATCAGGTATGTCCTTGTCTAGGGCTTGGCACACTCGTGGCTCCATAATCGTAACCTCCCAGGTGAGCTGTTCCTCCTGCCTTCACTTGGGTACAACAAGCTGATTCCCCTTGGTGACCTTGTCTTGTGATGTGGGCTCTGCTCACAGCTTACTGGGTAGGAAGAGAAAAATATGTAAAAAAAAAAAAAGCCCAAAGCTTGCCCGTGCCAAGCACAGGAAAGGTTGTTTTTCATTTATTGTTGAGATATCAAAGATAGGGAAACATAGAAGCAGCTCTGGAGGAGCCGAGCGGAAGGCCTCGCTCCGTAGGAAGTGCAAGGCGAATAAAAGTGGAGGATGTTTATGGTGTGAAATCGGGAAGTGTTTTCAGGAAGCTGCTGGGAAAATTCAGCTGAGATAGGAGAGGGGAAAAGAGAATGCGGGGAGAAAGGAGGGCCGCTCCGACTGTGTTGTTCAGTCGTATTTATAGAAGTTGGACCGTCCTCAGCTCTGCTGTTCCGTCGAGAGCTCCCGGCGCTCCGCGCTGCCCTCCGGAAATGCCGCTCCGTGTGCCGGGCTATTTTGGTGCTGGCCAACCTTTCATCAGGCACTGCTGGCTGCTTACCTGCAAGAGAAATCAGCACAGAAAAGGTCATAAATGGGGGAAAATGAGCGCTGNTCCGTCGAGAGCTCCCGGCGCTCCGCGCTGCCCTCCGGAAATGCCGCTCCGTGTGCCGGGCTATTTCGGTGCTGGCCAGCCTTTCATCAGGCGCTGCTGGCTGCTTACCTGCAGCAGAAAACAGCACAGAAAAGGTCGTAAATGGGGGAAAATTGAGCGCTGCGTGGGCCTTGGAAAGCAGGAGAACCTCTCAACCCGCCTGTCTTGGAACAGAGAATAAGGACTTGGAAAAGGGCAATCGGTGTCGCTCAGTGGGCGCCTTGCAAACTCCTTCACGTAAAGGCGTCTGCGTGAGGAGCTGCTCCATTCCCTTGCTCGTTCCAGCTCACGCCAAACTCTAGATGTGGCAGGGATGAGTGAAAATGCTCTCTTTAAACAGTGGCAAAGTCCCTAAATACAATCCCTAGTCAAAGCCCAAAGGCCACAAATGATTAAACACCCAGCACAAATGATAGGAAGCTGAGACTCATGGCCACTGTGGCCATTCGAGCCAAACTTCCCTATTGTAACTTCATTTTTGAAGGAATGCTTTAATTTCACACCCATCTTTATGTGTATGCGTACGTTAGCCAGGCGGTACAACCAGAGGATCCTAATTCACCTTTTGAGGCATTGCTTGGCTCGTGGGAAGGAATTATTCCTCATTTAGAAGCTCTAATGACTGATTGTGGGCATTGCTGGAAGGGTAGAAATCACTTTCTTAAGCATCACATTTCACCCGCTCACAAGGAAAAGATGCTCGACAAGATAGACCTACAGCTTGCTTGCAAGCAAGGGCAATATTTCCATAGATTTGATTTAAATTTTAATCAAAGTAAATTGCTGTGTTATCTGCATTTTCAAAACAATGGTTCCAAAAATAAAACACAAGCAAGCAATCCATCAGGCATGTCTGTCAGCAAAACAGATGCCGTGTAATAAACCTGCCAAAACAGCCCTTTGCTTGAGACAATAAAAAACTGGAAGGAATCAAAAGCGTCAGCCTTAAAACCATCACTCTTTGCATGTTCTTAAAGAAAAATCCAGCTCAAAATCGGTGTAATTTGGGCTAAGTTAATGTAAAATGAAAGCTATCCAATAAATCTTTCAATGGAGATCAAAAGCAACGGGTGTAGGAAACCAGAAAATGGATGATTTGACATTTTATGACACTCTATCACATTCATATCATTCAGAGAGCTGCCAACCACAATTGTTCAAATAATTTCTTAACTGCTGCTGTTAGTTGGACCCCTAAGCCGGCCGCTGATGTCCCCAGGAAAAAGCCTGTGGGAGGACAGTAACTCAATTAAAAGTAAAATGATGTGTGGCTCTTAATTCCATGCACTAGCTGAGTCCCTGTGCTGTAAAGCTCTTCAGATTATGTGCTTAAAATGAAGCCTGTGCCCACGCTGAAGGGATGTGGTTGGCAAAAGGCAAGGTGTTCTTGCACCTCAGCCCACCCTGGCGCTGGCATCTTCTTCTCCTGGATGCTGCAGCTCCATCCTTGGTGCAGGCTGGTTCCAGCTTCATGGGAATCCTGCTCCCTCTGGGGACGGGGAAGACATTTGAAGGAGGTAAATGGGATGGAAATGACTATTTGGATGCCCATCCTTTCTGCTGGTTCAGTTAGCAGAAACCACGTGTGTGAATCCTCTCCCTAACCAAGCACCATGCTCAAGGTGTGGGCAGCTCTGCCCCCACTCCAAGCCTTTGACCAAGGGATATTTCAGCTGGGCCACCGCCTCGAGAAGACTTTTTGGAAGGAGGGAGTTGTGCTGCGAGCCGGCTGCTCCCAGCTGATTAATTGGAGCATTTTAATGTGATGGTGTTGCCTCTCCGGCCGGCTGCTGGGATCGCTCCTCCCTTGCGTGCTGGGGGGCCTGGGCTGCATGCAGGACTGGCGTCCTCTTGCCTGGCTGGGAAATTAGTGACATGTGAAGAAAACCAATGATGGAAACAAGATTATGAAATCCTCGCGTAAACGGAGGGAAGAGGGTTGGTGGGGAAGCGCTCCCAAAGGGATGGAGCGGGTTATTTTGCCCAGAGTCGCAAGCCCAGGAGAAGCATCGGTGGGTGCAAGAGCTGCCTTGTGCCGCTCGCCCTGCTTGGACCCGTCGCTGCCTTTAACAGACGGGACTGGTGTGTGGAGCCGAACCAAGAGCCTGTTTATTTTGCCTGTGTTTTATTTTGTGCAGCCTTTGACAGGGGCGATGGTGAGCGCCTCCACTCCGGGCTCGCAGCGCACGGTGCCCAGTGGAGGATATGCCAGAGGTTTCTTTCCCATGGCATTTTAGCACTCATTAATCCTTTTGATTTTTAGCCCCTTTGAAGCCCAGCGTTTGGATGCTTTTCAGCACGCCCTGAAATCAGACATGAAAACACTTCCACCAGTGCAAAAGTTTAAAACCCTTATTCATGCGCCCTGGAACGGCTCTCGCGCGATAGCCCACAATGAGCGACTTTATTATGTTTATCTTTTGGCAGTATCTCCTGCTGCAGCTGATACGGTGTCTCGCGTTTTCCTGGTGCCAGGTTCAATTTCCAACCTCAGCAAATGAAACAGTCTCTCACGTTTCCCTGCCACGCTGCGGCGTTTCAGCGGGAAATGCACAGAAGAGTAAAATAAACATGTAGCAGAGCCGCTCGCGCAGACGCGCACACACACACATATGATAAAAAGTCTGGTCTTTCACCTAATTTAGACCAGAAAATTGGCATCCCATTTTATTGTTCAGGCTGACTCCAAGAACACAAACATATTTTTTCCTTCAAATAAGAACTGCCAAAATATAAAGAATGATATCTGCTGTTTGGGGCTAATTGGGATTAACTGTTTCATGGCTGCTTTATGTTGCACATGTGTGATTTTTTTTTTCTTCACTCTATTCTCATTATTTGTGCTGAGACCGATGTATGGAAATGCACGACGCGACGGTCCTTAAAGGCCAGGACTGTGATCAGATCCATTCAGGATTGCACCTCTGCATGTCTGAAATGGGAACAGTCCCTTCTGTGGAGCTCCTAGGCTGGACGGGACAGGCAGGAGCCGGTGATGGAGCTGTAGGCAGAGCAGTTCCACCACCCTGGAACATTTTCTGCTCACTTCTTGATTTCCTCTTTTCATGTCCCACTGTTGATATAATTTGTATTTCTGGAAGCCTTTCCGAAAGGTGGGGGGGAAACTATGATCCCATCAGGACCCCAAGTACTTAATTAAAATTCTTGGGCTTTGAATAACACTATGGTTAGATTTGTGTCTATTTGTCTTCCAGGGTTGCATGTTTTCAAGACTCTTTTTTTTCTGTAAACAGGGGCCTGGAAACTTATCTTGGGGTTTCAAAATCACCAAATGTTGCAAAACCTGCCAGAAGGAGTGAGCGAGCTGGGAACACTGGCCTTGCGAGAGGATGGGGGAAGCAAACCACACTTCTCCTGCGGGTTTGTTTGGGATGTTGAAATAGGTGTGGAAAAGAAATCAGGTTCTGTTAATGGCTGATCTGAAGAACCACACAGCANCGTGATGGGAGCACCACAAACCTGGGGACAAGCTGTTCCTAGGAGAACCCCCGTGGATGTGCAAGAGCCTCCAGGTCACCAGACTCTGTCCCCATAAGTAGCTCTGCTACAAGGTCAGTCTCCAGGTGCATGTGGAGGACCAGGCCAAGCTTATCATGCAGGAGAAGTCCTGTGTGCCTACAGTGATGGGTGATATTTTCTGTGTGAGGAGCAAATCTATCCATCAGGATGCCCAGGGGATGCCTGTCAGTCTAGATAGGCCTCAAAGATCCAAGAAACTAACTAAGCAGATGCCGAACAGCAGTGGAGACGTTCTGGCTCTGCTCATTCCTGCAGCTGCAGTTAGCACCGAAGCTGCAGTTTGGGCACGGGTAGTTCTGGCTGATACTCACTGAAGGGATGTGTGTGTGTGTGCCAGGTCTCTGCCCTTTCCATCCCTGGCTCCATCAGCCTGGAACCGGGTTGAGCTCCCGAGCTGCTGCTTGTGGTCTGTTGCTCCTGCTCTCCCAAGTCTTGTTGAGGATCCTCATGCCAATTCCCATCGGTCTCAGCTTGTTCTCCGTTCCTTCCCTTCCTTTCCTGGAGCCTTCTGCTATTTGCAGGGGTGAGAATAGGATCCAGCAGTAAGTCAGATGGGGCCTTACACTGTCCTGTGTGGCTGCTGCCACTACCTCTGGGTAACGTGGCTACCAAAATCAGAGATTCCCAGCCAGAGAGAGAGGTTCCTCTCTTTTTGGCTCTGTCATTTGGGTACAATCTTGATTTTTTAGGTGTATGCCTTCTGGAGAGAACTTTTGGCATTGCTCCTTGCTGCGGATGGAAGGGGCATCCTTGAAAGCCAGGTGGAGATGACCTAGTGAAGGGACCACTCGTAAGTCACACTCATTTTACCAAGAATTTATCCTCCGCGCCATCAAAGGCATTGGCGCTCCCCAATCCCAGCCCCTTCAAACACAGGCTAAAACTGCACCCCAGCGCAGCTGGACTGCATTGGAATTTCACATAGGCGCTTGGACACAAGAAACCGGCTCTTCAGGGACTCCCAGGGTGCTGGAGCCACCTTCTAGCGAGGCACCGTCCCCAGCTCCTGCTTCCCTGGGTACCGCACGGAGCTCTGCCCGCCCATCAGTCAGCTGGGTCAGTGAGGAAACCACCAAAGCAGCTGAGAGGACATTGATTTGGGGTTGCTGACTTGTATTTTTTTTTAATGTTGGAATTGGCCATGAAAATCTGGGGCAAATTAAGCAAAACAAAGCAAAGCTTTTCCTTGGGAAGAAGAAGAAAAAAGCTCAGAAACCCACATTGTGCTCATAACTCTCAAACTCCCAAAATAAGGTAGCAGCACCAGCATCTCGAGCACGTCAATGGGTATCTGTGTGCGCACACGTGTGAGCGGTCCCAGGAGCCGTGCGGAGGAAACGGCTTCCCTTGGGGTTTGCCCTGGTGCTTCTGGCTTGCTTTGCCACCTCAGGCAAATCATTTAACCCCGGCTTCAACCTATTTTATAGGGATGTTGCAAGGCTTAATTAAGGCTTGTAAAGGGGCTGCAGTTCCTGCGAGGTGCCTGCTGCAGGAGGGTGATTAATCGCGTGCTGATGGGAGGGATATTGAGGGGGGTAAATCCCGGCAGGCTGCAATAGGGCAGATGATGTTTTTCCCAGGGGGAATGAAAAAAGGGGGGTTGTAAGTGTGTGCACGTATCAGATTTATTCGCTCTGGATATCGAGTTGTTGAAGCTGTGTAGAGACTCGTGGCCAAAACCACAGTACTCTTGCTGCATGGCTGTGATAAAGACATTCTTGATTTCCCCCAAAATCAATCAAAGATGCATAAATTAGGGTGTTTCCCTCCCCTTTGGAGTCACAAAGGCTAATGATTTGCAAAAACTTCAATTTTTAGAAATAAATGTTTGGCTCTTGCTCTGAACACCATCCTAACCCCTCTCAAAACACAGCACTGTTAGAATTTATTTCTGTAGACCAAAAAGGGGGATTGTTCTAAGGAAGGAAAAAAACACAAAACCCTTGGTTGAACTTTATGCAGTTGTTTGCATGCTGGCCCAATTGCCCATCCATAAAGAAAAGGAGAGAAAGGGAAAAAATACTGAACTCTGTGCAGTTATTTTCAAGATGACCCAGTTCTTCTGTGTGGAAAAGGAGGAGAGAAAGATGCCTGCTGAACTCTATGCAGGTTTTCTTGGGTTTGGCCCAGCTCTTTTCTCCTATAACTTCATTTCCTTCAATAGACTCACCCCTAATTTACACCAGTGTGGTGAAAAGGAGCTTAGGCTTAAAAAGAAAAAGAAAAAGGAAAAAAAAAACCCAAAGCTGCACAGTCTTTGATCACCTTTTGAATCCAGCAGGCTTTGCCCAAGAAGTTGACAGTTACAAAGCCAAAGGCTTCAGTGTTGGGTTGGATTTGCAGCGATTTCCCTTTGAATGCCGGCGAGAGCTCTCCATGGAGGCGCTGAATAGCAGGAATGCAGGGAACACTGCTGCATGCAAACCAGGGTGATTTCATGTGCTTCTCAGAGGCAGCGTATAAATCAATACTGTTTTGCAGCTCGCTTGGCTTGTCCGTGTTTTTTTTCCTTGGGGAACATCCAGTCTCTGGACGTGCTCCGTGGGGAAGGGCGCTGCGGGGGAGCGGGGACGGCTGTGCCCTCTGTTTCCACCTCAGTGAAAACTGGATTTTGTTCTTGCAGGGACCAAACGGAGCCAGCCAAAACCAGAGATTATCATCACTAAGGAATCCTGCCTGGGGAGCTTCCACCAACCAGGAGAGCAGTTAGTTTGAGATTTTTAAAGCATTTTTTTTTTTTTTTTATGGCACGGCAGTTTTAGTTGAGCTAAATGAAGCTTATTGCAGTGGGGAATTCAGCATGCACATGTTTAAAAATCTTTTAAGATTGGATATTTTAACTCCAGCAAATAATCAAGTCCCAGGAACAATTTAGATGAGTAATATATTAAAAACAGGCTTATACGGATCCAAGAAAAATGTTGGAGGATCCATAGGGGTCATTGTTATGCACTGCAGGCTTAAATATATTGACTTTTACAACTGCAAATGGATGGCTGCATAGTGGTTTCCACCAAAGAGCAGTTTCAGTTGTGATAACTCATACAAAGTAAAATTCAGTCTTATGCTCAGAGCCAGCATGAGGTCTAAGAACTAAGTGAACTTAATCTTTATCTCTCTGCAAACATTACATCTCTTTAATCCTCGAGGCATGCCATTCCTGGGAGGATCCTGCATAATGGATGCAATAGAGCAGGGCAGGAATCGGAGTTGTTATTTATGGAAAAATCTGAAATCAGAGAAAACGTGTTCTGAAATTACAGGAAAGAAAACATTTTCCAAAGAGGAAGAAAATCTCAAAACCAAAAATAAGCAGATTTTTTTATCAATGGGAGTGTTTTTCATTCCTCTAAAATTGTACTTTGTATTTGAAGTGAAACAAAATTGAAATGTGCCAGTCGCATCACAATGTTAAATATCCCATTTCAGGAAGACCAAAATACGTTTTATAGACATGATTTCTTTTTGATACAAAATTTTTGACATTTATGGACTTTTAGGGCATTTTTTTTTTTCCAGTGGACGGAAAAAAAAAACAAAACAAAACACTTTGTTCTGGAAAATGTGAGAACACTGTCTTACACCCAAAATGCCTATGAACGTGTATGAGGTTTTAAAAAGTGCACAGACAGGAGATATTCAAAGGAAGCAGATAGATGAGATGTGGTCATAAATATTCAGGTTTCTTTGCAGAACCATGATTTGTTTGTCCAGACTAACAGAGGAGTTATGAGAGCTAGGCCAGCTGTTATGGGTTTGGAGCACCAGTTCTGCAAGGACAATGTCAAGTTTCATAAAATGAAGGTTTCATCTAATACTTGAGCCCTTCTGGTCTTAGGCCTGATCTACAGCATTCAGCAAGGTCCCAGCTCAGCCCTTAGAGTCACAGCTTGGCTTTTCCACCTGATTCATACGAAGCTGGTAGATGTCTGTGTGCTTTGGAAAATCAGGTTCCCAGAAGGGGACAAGGTGGGAGAGATTGAGACCGGTGAGTGACGGGGCACTAGGAGCATCTGGGCCCTGCTGCTGCCTTGGCCGGTGCCTCTTGGGCACCAATCTAGGCAATGGTATTTGTAACTTGTTCATCTCAGGTGCCTTCACTTCTGCGTGCTCCCTGCCTTCCTCCTTGCCATGCAGGAGCTGGGGAAGAGCTGGAGGCCCTATCGAGACCTGCTATTTGCATGCAAAAAGCTGCCTCGATTTCAGAAAAGTATCAATTCTTGTTTGCTGGAATTGTACCAAGCTGCATGTTTTCACCGAGGTGATTTTAATAAGCTGGGTTTCTGTTGGCACTGGCACCTAGGGTTTCCCAGGGCAGCACTGAACAAATAAAGCTGGGCACCGGAGCTGTCATCGGGGCCTGCAGAATGCCCCAAGCACAGCCAATACCCCCAAGACTGCTGAATAGTTGCATTTCTGCCTGTGGCATAGTGTGACAGCGGGTATTTCCTCCCTGAGGGTGAATTAGTCATCTGCAGGACCAGGGGAGGTGACACTGCCAGAAGCAGGGCTCATAACAGCCTTGGGGAGCAGGACACTGTAGAGGAACCCAAGGCTTGAAGGGGAATATTTTATTTAAAATACTAATTTCTGCCCCATTGGAGGAGCTATATGACGATATATATTTACCAGTTGGGAAGTGTGCATTCCTGTAATCCATGGCGAGTG
Organism: Crypturellus undulatus; assembly: GCA_013389825.1. Classification (NCBI taxonomy): domain Eukaryota; kingdom Metazoa; phylum Chordata; class Aves; order Tinamiformes; family Tinamidae; genus Crypturellus; species Crypturellus undulatus. The sequence continues at coordinate 30,015 of VWPW01008048.1, read as the reverse complement.
GAGCAGTGCACTTGAGACCACTGTCTTGGCTGCCTTCTTTCCCACCTCTGCTCTGTACACGGAAGCTAATGCCCTCTGCAGACCGAGGGTGCACGGAGGGCTGGTTTGGTGGCATCTGTGTAGCACCGTGGTGTCCTCCTTGTGCTGTCCTCCGTCTGGAGGAGGAAGCTGAAGTCTCCCTGAAAACTTTATTTTCCCTTGAAAACCTGAGCGTTGACGCTGCAGTTCTGAATCCCTCAAATATCGAAGTTGGCATTGACAACAGAGGAAACAAAACATTCCGACCCAAAGGAAACGGGAAGAAAAACGGACCCTTTCCGAAGTGAGTGCAAAGCCTTTCTTACCAAAGATATCCTCACTTGAGTGGCCGAATACTCAACCATGGCACAGTTATGGCCTTGGTGGAGCGCTTTGTGGCTGCTCTTTGTGATGGTGCCAGTGCACAGAGGGAGCAAACGGGTCCCACAGCAGCCCCGGGAGGCTCCTTCTCCGCTGGGTGCTCTCAGCACCTCTCCAGGAGCCGCGTGTCCCCGAAGCCCCGCGCTGCGCCGCCGTACGAAACACCGCGCGTCCCCGAGCGGGCGGCCTGGAGTCACACGCGAGCTGAGGAGAAGCATAAGTTATCGGGGCTCGCCGCCGCGGAACCGTTTGCTGGGAGGAAAGGGTAAATAAACAGCTCATTTATTAGCAAGTGAAATTGTTTTTGCTTTGAAATGCAAAAATGTGCTCTCTGGTGAATGATGGCTTGAGCTTCACCCTCCGCTCTCACCGGGCTCGCTCCAAGAATGTCCCGAGCGCAGGCTGCTCGCGCGGGCAGCTGCTGCGCCGCGGGGGATGTTTGTGCGGTTAATCGCGGAGGGCAGCGCTCCGCGGAGCCGACCGGAGCCACCGGCGCGGGGCCCGGCTCCTGCTGCAGTGCCGGGCGGCGCGGGGAGCTGCCCCCGTGTCCAGCGGCCGAGGGGCCTTGGGAAGGGAGGATGGAGGGGAGTGATGATGGGGTAGAGGTGGCTCCAGCTACAGCTGCCCAGCACCACGTGGAGGGTCCCTGCTACTGCAGGAGTACTTGCAAAGTGACTTACAAAGTGCCCCCAGGTCCTGCAACCAACTGTCTATACGAAGCCCACACCATGAACAGACGCACTCACTCACCTGCCTCTTGCCATGTTGGCTGGAGGGCTGCAGTTTCCTGGGATATGTCAAGGATGATTTATGCGACCATTTCCAGGAGTCGTAACCATTGGGTATTTCTTAAAAACTGTCTTTTCCCCAAAGACCGGACTCTAGAAATTAGATTCCTGACATTCCTGGTATTGTCCAGCAGAGCCGGGTGGTACAAGTGGCATTTTTGTAAGGCGATTGAGTGACTTTTTGCAAAAGCAAACTTTGTTTGTTGCAGAATCTTTTCTCTCTGTGCTATTTCGGCATTTTTTCTCTCTCTGTTGTTATTTAGGAGCATGAGGCTGATGTTTCTGTTTCGAGATATGTTGCTTCATGAGTAAAATTGTGGGTTTTGAAGGTTCTCTCCTTCTGAATGAGTGCTTTAAAGTAAACAAAAGTGCTGCCACAATTTCATAACTTGCCCATATGAGGATTAAAATAAGCTGAGGCCGAGGAAAACAGCAAAACAAATCTGTTTGTTTTCTCTAGGGCTACTCAAATCTGTAAGATGAGAGAGAAAGTAAATTTTCCTTTCTAATTGGAATAGCTTGAATTTATTTTTAGTCCTGTGGCCAGCATGGCTGCTTTGGGTACAGCAGGGGAAGGGCCCTTGGGTTGTGGTCCCGGCTTCGTCCTGTTTGTGGGGCATAAGAAACTCTGGCAAATGCAGCACGGGGTGGAAGCAGGACCTAATGCATGGGAAGGCAGATTAAAGATGGAAATCCAAGGCAACTAAGGGCTCACTTCAGATACATAAACACAGGCAACACGTGTCGTATTAAATCATGTAGGGGGGACGATGCACATGCCGCTGCACTCCCGCTCGTAGAGCCACGTTGGAAACTCAGCTCTCTCCTTAGCACACGATCCCGAATCTTTCCAAAGCCGAGGGCTTTACAACCCCAACTTTCTGGATCATTCTTTGTACTGTACATTTCTCAATATCAATTTAAACAGCACAGACCACAAAAACAACAACAACAAAAATCCCACCAAAACTCTGTTTACTAAAAAAGCAAAACAAACACTTGCATTTACGAAAGCAAATGTCAACAGCAGTGATCAGAAGTTGAGTTGTTTATGATGAGGAAAGGTTAATATTTAATGCAAGGTTAACTCCTTTTTCTCTAAAGGTGCCTAAAACACCAGTCTTTTCAAAAAATGTGGTTTTGATTAAGAAACATCTGACTTAACAAAAGCAAAGTTAATACGTACATAGTTTCGTATTAGCCTGCTTTTAATTTTGAAGCAAAATTCTAATGATTGTAGTAAATTTGTTCACTTACGAAACAGAGAGGAAATGTGATACACAGAAAATATTAAGCGCAGGAAAAACAACCATTTTACCAAAACAGAGACAGGCCGGAGTGCTGCCACATCACTCCAATCCGCTTCCTCGGGAGTTGTGTAGAGCCGAGGATGTGGATTTTCAGGAATACAAAAACTTCCCCATCCAGAGATAAAAATCAAGATGGAAAAAAGAAAAAAAAAAGAAAAAGAAAAAGAAAAAAAAACATATTGAAGCCTTGTATGTGTAGAAGATCGTCTTGGTTCAGAGCGAACAAATGAAATTGGGCCTAGACGTTATTACGAAGCTACCAAAACGTGAAGCCAGGGCAGCAATAGAGCAGGAACTTTGTGGCTTCGTGGTGGAGGAAGGAGGTGGTCGCGGCCTTCACAGCGTCCTTACACCTGCTAAGAACTTCCATGGAGAGGTCGGACACCCTGTTGGGTCACCTCCACCCATGGAGGACCCTGGATGACGCTGAGGTTAGGAAGGACTTTATCCTTCTCAATGGAGAACTTCAAGACAAGCAAGAACACCACCGCGTTGTGTTGCGTTGTGTTACGCTGCGTTGTGTTATGTTGTGTTGCGTTGCGTTGGCCTGGATGGAACCTCTGGTACCAGCTGGTTGACACTGGCTTCTACCTTGCACACCTGCCATTTGAAACATCCTAAAAAGTGTTGAGTGGAAATAGTGCGGTGGGACAGCGGGCTGGGTGCCCCAGTGCCACGCTGATGAGCTGCGCAGACCTGCCCGGGGCTGCTGGAAAGAGAAGCTGCTGGAAAGAGAGCACAGAGAGCAAACGGAGCTGCTGGTGTTTGGCGCTTGAGGAGCAAGGAGAGCTACTGCTGATGCTGTCATTGCTGCGCCCAAAAGTGAGCCCCACTGACCCGCACCACAACCTGCATGAGGAGCCGCTCCACAGACCTGGTCTGCAGAGGCAGGAAACCGCAGGTCCTTGGGGGTGACATAGGGCATGGGTAAAGACGTGAGATATTGCTAAAATGACTGGGCGAGTCATGGGTGAGAGCTGTCATGTGAGCTCTCTGCTTTGGATGTTGCTGTTTGAAAAACCACAGTGTTTTTGTTTTCTAGATTTAGCAAGTCGAGAAGACTCTGCCTGGGGTCGAGGATAGGTCCAGGGCTTGCGCCTCTGCCTGATGGCTGTGTGGTCCTCGAATGAAGCTTTGGCTTTGGACTAAGCATGAGTGAGTTTCTTGGTCTGTGTGCGCAGATGGTTGATGGGGGCTGGCCTGGCGCCATGTGGATGCCTTGCAAGAACGAGGACTTTGCATGAAGGGAAAAGTCTCCAGAGAAACGAAGCTTTGAACCGTTCAGTTCATAGTAGCTGTAACACTGGCAGCAAAAGCTGTGAACGAAAACTTGGGGGATGCTGCAGGAACCAGTTAATCTATATGGGTTTCTGTATTTTTCTTTCCTTGTAGGCATCGACTGAAGGTTGGATTTTGTTCTGACGGCCAATGCTGCCTGGATTGACTGCAGAACGGAGCATGCCCATGCTTTGAGTCCTTGAAAATCCTTGTTGTGAGGAAAAAGTAAGTTAAGCAGCAAGGCTTTTTATTTTTTCTTCAGTCCTAGAGCAAATCCAAGTGGTTAATATGGGAGGTAGCTCCACTGGGTCTTATTTATAGGCGGCTCCTGGCTGCAGTGGGAATGTGACTGCAGTAGGTTGTGCTGGGCATCCCTATTAGGAGCAGCACCGGATCCCCTTCCGAAGGCATGGAAAGAGTCTCTGTCCCTGTGTCACTGGGTGGTCACGTGGGACAAGAGGGCTACTAGGAGGTCCTATCTGCCAATGAGTTGAGGACAATATGAACTATCAGATTTATCACAGAGGGAGACTTTCAAGGTGCTGTGACTGACATTTTCCAAACCGAGCTTCCCAGGAATGCTTGTTTTTCTCATGTGTGTTTTTTTTTTTTTTTTTTTTTTTTTTTCTCCCTGGGACTGATTAGGTGTGAAAGAAATTTGGAATAAAAGACTTTCCATTGCAGTCTCAGAATACCTAAAGAAATAGGGCTGGAATAGCACCAGGAGAGGCTGGAAGATGCTGTTTCCCAAGACATTGCGAATTAGCACAGGTTGGGTGACCATCTCAAGTAGGAAATCAAGAAAAAAAATGAAAAGCTTGACTTGAAGCTAAAAGCAGAGAAAAAGCTGGTCCTATTTCTAAGTAACAAGGAGGGTTTGCAACATTTCTGCCTGTGACCGTTGCTGCTTTGAATGAGGAGCCTCTGGAGAGACTGCTGGTTGGTGCTGCTTAGAGATGATCCTACTGCCCATTTAACTTGGGCATTGGAAGATGCTTCTTTGGAGTTCGGAAGTCTTAGGTTTTACCATGTGTAAAATGTACCATGTGCACTTTGTCTTATACTGTATTTGCTTCTGTTACCTCCATGTAGATGAATTTCTGAATGTTCAAGCCAAGAAAACCGACAGGAGAGGTCTAACACTCTCCAAGTCACAAATACGTTTTGAGGAAAGAGCAGAACATTGCTATTAAAAAAAAAAAAAAAGAATTTCCCAGAAAACACTGGGGAAATTTCAGCAACTTTTCTAAAAGTTTCTGTGATGTCTTTGATTTTTTTTTAATCCATCCAGGCTAATCTTTACACAATTCACAGAAACTAGCTTTTTTGATGGAGTTCTCACCAAAGTATGTTCTCAGGAAGTCAGCCCACTAAGATTTATTACAAAAAAGAATTCCTTGGACAGTTTTATGTTCTGAATTACTCAAAAACTCACCACAAAATATTGAAAAATCTGCAGAAAAAAAATTAAAAAAGATGGTGAAGAAATAAACATCTGCTGTCCCACAGAATAGGCTTCATGTCTGCCTGCTGCAAAGATTCCTATCGTAATATATTGTGGAAAAAAATGAAAAGCAAACAATTGCCAGTTCTTTCCTTCACACGTCTGCATAGAAAGAATATTCCCCCTTCTTTGAGGAGATATTTGTGCATCTCTCCTGCCCTGCAGTCATCTGGAGAGGCTTTGACCAGCGTGGTGCCACCACAGAGCAGGAGCTCTGCATGGGCCCCTTGGCCACAAGGCCAATGGCACCTGGTGGCCCCTCATCTGGCCATGTGGACGGGCTGATGAAGAGGTTGAGGAGCTTTGTGAGTTGGAAGGGAATTGGGGAACCTCTAGATGTGAGGAATGCATGACCTCTCCCCAACTCCCGGTTCATATATCCCCCACACTTTGGGGTTTAAAATCAAACCTCCTCACATTTTCGCTGTTACCGTGGGCTTTCTTTAAACACCCTTTTATATTGCATTGAACCATTTATATCAAAACCAGATCAGAAAATTTTCTCTTTGGCCCTTCTTTATGACTATTTGTGAATTTCAAAGCACTTTGGGATTATGCTGAAAAAAAAAAAAAAGAAGGTACTTCCAGCGTTCATCTAAAATGGATTCATTCCTGTCACCAGAATGCTTTTAAAAACTAGTAAATAAAACACAAACTAATTCCAGGCAAGACAGATGGATATGATAGTTTAGCTTTGGATGATGCTGTCCATGCTGAGTTTTTGCAATATATTTTGAGTGAGTAAAATGCACAAAGCAGAACAAAAAGTGATTTTCACTCAAGTACGTGTTTATATGCTTATGTGCTCCTCATGAAACACCTAAGCTGTTCCCCAAGACAAAATGCCCAGGTATCCAACTGTGTTTCCAAGCAGGATGCTGGAGAGGCTGAACTGCACTGCCCGATGCAGCGCACGCGTCTCGTGCTGTGTCTTGGTGTCATCCGCTCACGAGCGAACTCGAGCTGCGGTGGTTATGATGCTCTTAGGGATCATGAAGAAAGACAGTAACTGCTGGCCTAGAAGAGGAGATTTGCAGAAGGAATCAACCACTTCAGCTCCACATCAGAAATGACTTCCAAGTACCTTGAATAAAAGAGACTTAATGTAACTGAGAGTCTGGATACAGACCCCACAGCTGCCTACCCGACTTCTGGAACAGCACTTTTGTTTTCAAAAGTGCTTCAGGTCTCGAAGGCTTTTGGAAATGATGTCCTATCAACTTATCTCTTGTTCAAGCCAGACTTCCTCCCCAGGTGCAGGACCCTGCACTTGTCCTTGTTGAACCTCATGAGGTCCCTCGGAACGGCAGCGCAGCCCTATGGAGTGTTGGGCACTCCACCCAGTTTACTCGTATTAGTAGAGGGAAGAGCAAGTGTAGTCCAACCAGGAGGAACAACAAATATTTGAGCATTGAGTTCTCTGAGCAATGATAGATAAGTAGAAAATATTGCATGTGAGGAGAGAGGCTGAGGCTCTTGTGTTTGCCCTGTAAAGGTCCCCTCACACATGACAAGTAACAGGAGGAAAGGAATAGAAATCCCTTACAGGAGCCAGGCCATTTCCCTTTCCTTAGGGTTTGCTCTCCTACCTCAAAGCATCAGAGCTTTATGGTTCTTGCTTTAAGAAACCCTAAAGATTTGTTTTTATCATTTGAGTACCAAAATGGGGTTTAGAAATGGTGAAAAAAAAAAAAGAAAAAAAAAAAAAGTTATTTATATTTTACCCATTCCCCCAAAGCTCTAGTCTCTGAAACCTGAACAGGGGCTCAGCTCCCCAGCTGGCATAAATCAGCAATGGGCTAACGAGCAGGAAGGAACCGTGCTAATTTATTATTCCACCACACAGCCTCCCTCTTTTCCTGCACCAGCTTCAGTGCATGGACTTTTCCAGTTGATCACAGAGGATGGATCTGTTCCTGCTGTAGCAGGTAGTGTGATAGCTCCAAGATTTTTATATATTTTTTGGTCCTAAAGAAGGCTCATATCTGGTTATAATGTTCAATAGAACAATTTGTTGAGACTTTAAGATGCTGTTTTGGTGCCTTTTGAATTTGCTGAGTGTTATCAGTTGTTTAGGTGATGTTGCTGTAGTAATTTTCTGTGTCATGAAACTTGTGTGGGGATTTTTGTTTGTTTGCTTGGGACATTGGATGGCATTTAGCCCTTATTTCTTCCCTCACTTTGGAGAGATGTTCCAGGATTGTACCTTATAACAAACAGTATCTGCAATATGAGGCTCAGGTGCTAGGAGGGAACAACAGTTTTGAGTTGCCCTGGTGTGATCTGGCCTGTCTGGGTAGACCTAGTGGTTTGGACAGTTCAACAACATCCATATGCAATGATTTTCTTGATTCACAATGTTGAAACTAAAAACCTCTTGGCTTTAAACTTTAAGCCTTTGCATGCATTCCCCTGAGAATGAGCATTTCTGGCAAACTATAAGTTCTTAAATATCACTTCTCCAATTACATTCTCACAGGTTAGTATTTATGCAGGCCGAGCTTTTCAAATCTGTGTAGCTGGTACTGGGCTGAGACTTAATGCATTACAGGTGGCTTTTGGTGCTTTGGGCTCTCTCACCAAAATGGTTCCAGATGGCCACACAGTATGAGTAATAACATCAGCTCATTAAGTTGCAAAGTTTCAACTACAATCACAGAATTATCAATGAAATAAAAGCTAACAGCGTATCAGCTGCACCCTAAGCCATAAATAGGATTTACAACAAAACAAAAATCTCCCTTTGAACCCGGATCTCTCATCATTTCACAAGTGGGTGTTCACATAATGGGTTTATTCACTAGCAAAAAAGCAACCCCAATTTTCCTCACCCTCTCCAAAATGCACTCTCTAAGCTACTGTACATGGTCCTGTGGGCTTCTATTTTGGAAGAAACTGTTGATTGGGTTGATTTGAAAATGCACAGCGCTATTTATCTACTACTGGCTTAGAAAAAACTTGGAATGAGCCTAGTCGCCAGGTCAGAGAGGCCTTATTACCTTGCAAGTGTTATTCTCTGTGCAGTTTGGTTATCTGTCTATAATGTGTGAGTGTTATGTTCAGCAGGATGGCTCTTCTCATATATACAGATGGCTTCTACTGCTTTGTAAACTCTATCAGTAATGTTTTCTTGATCTGGAGAATTTTTTTCCCTGTTCTGGATGGGTATGCTGAGGCTTTCCTCTGTGCTGCCAGGTGATCGGAATTCCTGATCCTGACTATCCAAGGGCAAACTTTGCATAAAGAATCTAAATAGGATAGGAAAATATCCTTAAGTAATACCCATTTGAATTTTAATAGTCCTCGGATCAAGCCAGAAGCGTTAGTACACAAATACAACAGGGGTTAAACAGCAGCTGAAGGACATCCTGCAGATAGCTAACTAATTATCTCCACTTTTTATTTAATCCTCAATTCTGACATCTCTGATTTTTGGTTCATTTGATAAAACTCCTGGCGTGTTTTGAAATTCTTGTTTTGCAAACATTTAGCGTCAAATGACTGATCAGTCCCAGTGGGATCCCATGTGCATTTGTGCAAGTGTTTGCAAGACCTGATGATTTTCCAGGCCGGGCTGGAGCTGTCGTGCGGGATGTGGTGTCGCAGCAGAGCTACTTTGCTGCTGCCTGGGCCAGGCAATGCTGATTCGGTGCTGATGTGGGGATAACAGGGAGGGCTTTCAGGCCCATTAGTCCTTTCTTTCCTTCTGTTACATCTGACCCTGCTGCCAGGAAATCAGGACTTCATTAGTAGTAAAAATGTAAATGCCTTAAGGAGAGAAAATGCATTCAAGATACAGTGTCGCATGGTTTGGAGCAAGGTATCTTGTAAGTTGTGATATAAATTATGTCAGTCTGGTGAATAAGGAGTGTTTCCAAGCCAGCTATAACCACAAGCTATTCTCTGCTACTCTGTGGGATGTCTACAAAGCCAATGAGAAATATTGGGATGTCTTGCTTGGCATAGCAGAAAAGTCAGGTCTTGTGAAGCATGAGAAGGCCAAGTGGTACCTGGAGATGCTTTACGTGAGCCTGTTTTGGTTGCAGATATCCTAAATTATGAGTACAACTTGGTTCTGCTACCTGGAGTTCTGCTGACAACTGGTTCAATGATCTGCTTAGTTCTTCTGCATTAAAAAAAAAAAAATCATTACCAGCCAAGGACTTTATGTTGAGAAATGTTCTCCAGCTTTTGATCAATTCTACCTCCTTGGCCCCACCAGCTCCTTTCTGACACTTGTGCATACAGAATTCATCTGTGTCATACAGAATTCATCTGTGTCCCCCATGGGGCCAGCAGCATCCACCTCAGTTCTTAGCCTAGTTCAAGCACTGGCGTTGGGGAAGGTGAGCACATCTTGCGTCCTGCTTTGGGGTGTTTAATTATCAATGTAAGTAGGGCCGTAGGTGGCTCCTTCTCCGTGCTGGCATTCCGAGGGTCTCGCAGATGTGCAGCATCACTGCTTCCAGATGTGGACGGCCCTTTTGGAGTCCTGGGCACGGGCCCAAGGAGGGATTTGGTATCGGGGAATTCTGGCACCGGCTGCGTTTGCGGCGATGCGTGCGCCGAGGAAATTATTGTGTGCGAGTGTGATGTGGGGACACCAGCCGCACTTGAGCCTCTAGGCAGGCCCCGTACTGATCAAAGGTGAGGACCACGGGCACCCATGGACCACGTGGGTATCGTGGTGATTTAGTAGCTCTTTCCATCTGGGGCTGAGATTATCCCCTGTGCTTTCTGCCTTGCGGTGCTGCCAGTATCGCCCTTCCTCAAGGAGGGAGTTTTTGAGTGGTTTGTGTTACTGTGAGTTTTGAGGGCTTTGTTCAGGCCTTCTGTTTGCTTAATTTGGAAAAGGTTGATGTGTAAATAACGGGCTGCTGTCCCAGCAGGGCGAGAGAGGCTGCCTGGGTTAAGACCCATGTTCCCTGCGCACGTGCAGCATCGACGGAAAGAGCGGAGAGCGGCTCAGAAGCCCTAAATCAGGGAAATATTTCCTGTCTCCGTGGGGAGCCTGGGTGCTGGGTTAGGTATTTGATGGATGTGTGCGTTGAGCGGGGAGCCTCCTTGAAGCAGTAGGTGCAAAGCAGAGCTCAGGGCTTCGCAGCAGGAGCCTCCATCCTGGCTCTTGGGTTGGTTTGCGGGGTGAGAAGGGGGTGGTAGAGGACGGGGCCTGCTGTGACAAGCAAGAGGTAGGAGGACCTTTATGGGCAGCAGAGGCAGGAGCGAGAAGGCTGCTCCGCATCAGGGTCTGTACATGGGCTCAGCTCTGACCACCGGGTCTAGGCCCACGGATGCACCAAGCAGAGCCAAGGACAGTGTGTTCGTGCGCTGGGGAATGTCAGACTTACCCACCCTCTCAGCGAGGCTCTGGATCTTATTTGGCTGCGGAGAGATTTATAAGGTATCTTCTAATTGGGGGCCCCTCTAAGGTTTTCACTGGGCAACGGCGGCAACGAGGAGACCGAACAGAGGGGCCACGGCCTGAAAGGAAACGTGGAGAAATGGGAGAGCGGTGCTGTGTGCTGTAAAGAAGTAGGGGCAGTAAAATAGACCAATAAAACCGTGCATGTCCTTAGCCTCAGTGAAAAAGGGAGAACAACAGCAGACCCCTTCGGAGGGCGAATGAGAGAAGGCTCCATGTGCAAGCAATTATAGGAAACACATGGGAGAGGTGGACAGGGCAGGCAAAGCTGAAAGCCATATGATACCGCACAGAGGAGCGAGGCTCGCGGCAAGCCTGGCAGTTCATGTATTTCACGGCTCACAACATATAGAGACCCTGTCCTGCTCCAGAAACGACACCTGGGAAGGGGTTTTGGCCTTGATGCCCGTGTGTGCTGGCTGCAGCCGGGGAAGGGCCCTTGGGTTTCAGGGGCTGCAGTTTTCTCCCATGTGAACGCGGCTTTATCTGGACCTGGTGGATGGCTCTAGGGCCTGGCTGTGCATCCCGCTGTAATCCGGCATCCCTCATACCCTAACGTGTATGGCACGATGGGGAAGCAATGGCTTCCAAACATGAGCTTAAGCCTTTCATGAGGGCTACCCGCTTCCAAATGAGCAAAACTGTTGTTCTGGGGTGTGATAGAGGCTGTTTTGGTGCAAGGTGTATCCCTGTGCTCTTGGCTGTAGAAACTCGTCCTGCAGCACCAGCATTCTGGNAAAACTGTTGTTCTGGGGTGTGATAGGGGCTGTTTTGGTGCAAGGTGTATCCCTGTGCTCTTGGCTATAGAAACTGGTACTGCAGCAGCTCTCTGGGTCCAACCAAATGCTTCCTTTAATCCGTAAGATCTTGCACGGTTGTCACTGATCCTCAAATGATTCCCGTAGATGATTATGACCTGTGAGAAAACAGCAGGGAGGAGAGTTCCCTTTGCTCCTGGCTGCGTCACGCTCCTGAGCATTAACATGGTTGTAGGATTTTTCCTGTGTAAGCAGATGTTTTAGTGCTCTGAGTATCGCCGTTGCTACAAAGGATGTGCTTATATCTCTGTGGACAGCAGCGTGCTCGAACCTGGCAGAGGTATTTTGAGCTCTGTCACTTGGGCTCCATCACAGAGCCAACAGCTCTGCCAATATAAAGAAGTTGTTCCGAAGTCGCTTTCATCTCTGTGCGTTATCAGCACTGTTAAGATGAGGAAAGGGCTCTTTAAACTTCGTTGGACAGTGACACTAAAAATACCCCAACAGCCCCCTCAATCCTGAGCCCCAAATGGCTCAAAAACAAAAGCCAGCCCTAAACTCTAAGCCCCTGGAAGCCCCCGGGTATCCATCACTGCCAGGCGTAATCACAGTTAGAAATCCAAATGAAGTCTGCAGCCTGTCAGCTCTGCAGACAGATTTGGTGGTGATATGAGCAAAGCCAACATTCAGAAATGACTGAATTCTCATTATAAAGATACATGATCCTGCTTCTCATTGAGAACAGTTGGGCTTTGCTTCCAGTGGAGAGCCAAGCCATTTATTTTATAGCTCCATTGTGCGCTGCGCTGGGAATTGTTCCTGTAGATAGAGATTTCTAGCGTGTTTTCCCCATGTACTTTGCTCCGCATGCACTGTGCCCTTTGCACATGCTGAGGGCTCTCACAAAAATTACACTTTGCCTGATTTGGTTGGATGGGGTTCCTACATTTGTGTCCTATAAATTGGCATGGTGATGTATTTATTTTGGTAATCAACCAGTTCTTTGTAAATCTGTGAGTTTAATCCTCCAAGAGAGAGAAATAAAAGGTTCAGTCTCTTTTTTTTTTTTTCTAACAATGAAGATAAATACCTTTATTTTCATAACTTTTGGACGTCTGTTTTTGTGGCACCCAGCCAAGTCCCGAGGTCCTTGCTCAGGCAGAACATGCAGAAGTCATCAAGTCCTTCACCAGGCTTGTTAGGGCATGGACAAGCTCTTCAAGAGAAAAGATGGTCCTGTGGCTTAGTCATTGAGTGAGAATTTAGTTTAACTGGGCTAAATCCTTGCTGCTGCCATATATTTCCCATCTGACCTTGTCTGGCCTCTCTCTACATCTGCTCCCCGAAATCTGGTGCTGTCAGGACCGTAAATCCCACTGGCGCGGGAGCCCCCTCTCCCTATGGGCTCGCGCGTGCTGGAATTTCAGCCGGCGCTCGGAGGCGTTGCGGAGGCAGCGCAGACTCGGGGAATGGCAAGAAGCTTTCGGCTCTGTCTGCGGGTCAGTGTTGGCTCCACCTCACTGCACGCCGATGGGATGTAAACCAGGGCTAGCTCGAGCCGGGTGATGCCCAGCTCTGCCCGTAATAAGTCAGCTCTCACCTCACTCGCGCGGACACTGCTGTGAGCTGCTTTGGACATACTTGGAGGGCAGCTCTGGCTGTTTCTGGCCTCCTTGTGCTGAAGGAGCTGTGCAGAGCTGTCACTCGGAGCTAGCAGGGGGGTCTGAAAGGGCTGGGTTGGCTGTTTTGGCACTTGCTGTCCTTTAACAGCTCATCCTTTTCTAGGCACTCTTAATCTAGTGTCACCCATCATCTGCTAATCTGTAATACGTTGGCCACCTCCTGGTGAGAGTGGACATGCAAGCATTCCGATTTTGCTCCTGGGTGCTGGGGAGACTTCCCTCCCTCCCTGCAGCTTCCTAAATAGCACCAGGAAAATGAGCAGGATGGTGGAGCGCTGGATGCAGATGGCAGGAGTGAGCACAGCAGCTGTGCGAGGAGCTGGTTTTGCATGGGAGGTGACACTGGGGAGATGGAGGCTGCGAGTGTGGCCTTGGGTCACTCGGCCCGGCTCGGGAGGGTGGCATAAGCCGTCAGACACTCTGCTTGATGTGCTGTTACTGACTGCAGCGCAATAGAGATCTCCACACACTTCCACCCNTAAATAGCACCAGGAAAATGAGCAGGATGGTGGAGCGCTGGATGCAGATGGCAGGAGTGAGCACAGCAGCTGGGCGAGGAGCTGGTTTTGCATGGGAGGTGACACTGGGGAGATGGAGGCTGCGAGTGTGGCTTTGGGTCACTTGTCCCGGCTCGGGAGGGTGGCATAAGCCGTCAGACGCTGCTTGATGTGGTGTTACTGACTGCAGCGTGATAGAGATCTCCGCACGCTTCCACCCGCCCTCCGCTTCCCCCAGCTGCAGGGGAGATTTCACCGCGGTGGCCAGCGGGAGGGTGAGGGATAGTGCGACCCGGCTCCGCTGCAATGTGGGACAGAGCCCGCCGCAGGGAAAAACATGCATGATCGCTGCTTGGCAGCGTTCCCCTCTGTGCACGCTCCGCCGTGACACACACAACTGCAGGTGTTATTCCAATGCGCCTGAAATTCGGAGCTTGAGCTGCAAACCTGCACTTGGGAAGGAGTCCGAAGGCATCTAGGTGGTTCACTTAAGTGAAGTGATAGTGTCACCTAAGCTGTGCAGAGTAGGACCAGGACATGGTCTCCTGAGTCCACAGGCTCCGCTAGCCTTTTGGTCCCATCCAAGCACCTCTACCCTGCAGATGCTGAGGTCTGCAGCTAGCCCTGCGATCGCTGCATGCACTGAGAGCTGGCGGAGTGCCGGCACGATACGGGTATAACAAGTATAGCGCTACCAAGAGCGGTGAAGGTGTTTGCCCGTCCCCATAGAGCTCTGTGACAAGCTCAGGTTTCATCTGATAACGAGGCAATAACAAATTTTGAGACTTGAACTGTGGCTGCTGTCCCTCTGTTGTACCTCCTGTGCTTTGCTTTCCTACGCACACAAAGTTTGTGCCCTCGCAAAAGAATGTCTCTTTCTCAATGCCTCTCAGGAGTTGCTTCTCCTAAAATATCTTTCTGTGTAACTTTAATTACAGAATGAAACTTTGTAATCGGGGTGGGGGAAATATGGAAAAGTAAGGATCTCCTAAGTGACTCTGTTTCCATGAACAAAAAAATCCCTTTGCAATAAAAAATGATGCTCCCTTGTTATACCAGCCGTCACAGTGAAAGCAATATGTTGTCCATAAATCTTAAACTTGGTAAATTTCTTTAAAATTCTGCCAGCAGTATTGAATGATTTTACTGCCCTGTGTCAAATTAATGACTGGGTGTCAACCTATGTCACTTCCTGCTTGAAAAACGAGCGTGACATGAAGCGGATCTTATTTATGCTTTCATGCTTGGTGAACAAATATAATAAAGCTGAACAGTGAGGACATGGAAAGTCAGGGCTTGATTCAGCAATAGCATCAACACCGCATCTCTTTGTAGGAAGCTCATAGTGATGTCCATGCTGTGGGACTTGGGTGTGTTCCTTGGATGCATCCTGGATCCATTTCTCCTTTTGTCTCGTTGCCACAGGGTGGGAACTTGGGCTTGTGGCTCTAACATCAGCTCTGGTCCTGTTCCACCTGGTTGCCTGATCTGAGGAGAAGAGGTAGTCCTGGACAGTGGGTCCCAAAATGTGGTGCCTCATTGCAAATTCCTGGTCCTCTCCTGTGTTTGACATGGGAAAGGCCAAAAGAAGAGGAGGAGCTGGTCTTCTGGCTGATGCTTGGATTAAATTTGTGTAAATTGTATGATTAACTTGCATGGTTTCCTACCATTGGTCTTGGATGTGATGATGCTACCCCCAAGGAATTGCTTTGGGTATTTTGGTGCCCTGGTGGGCTCAGGAATTGGTGGCACCTTATAGAATGGGATGATGATTGTCATGTGTGTTAATTTTGTTGAACTAATATTGTGGTTATTTCTGGTTAAGTGTTTTCTAGTACTACCTAGAACATGCGTTAACTCTATAGAGCTGCATAGTCAACTACCATCCAGGCTGGATGGAGTTCACTGTCCTTTGTCCAAGTTTTTGAACAAAAAGCTAAGAACTTCCATACGATGGTTTGAGTGAAACAGAATAATCAAACAAGGAAACAAGCTTTGTCCTATGGTTCTTGTTGCTACAACGGCCTATGAGAAATCCTTCATCAATAAATTAGTTTCTCCTATGCAAAGAGGCAAAGATCCAGATGAAGTCTGTCCCACTGGGATATTTATCTGCTCTGAAGAGGTCTAACCCCCTACGCTGGTGGGTGGTTTGAGACAGTGGCCTGGCTGCCAGCTTGACTCCATGGATCCACCATCCAGCCCATGTAAGCGGATGGAAAAAGCAGCTGCCAAGCACCTCGCACCTCCCCATCTGCAATAATAATCACAGAGCAGCTCTGCTCTGGCCCACGGGAAGCGGCTGGAGATTTTTCTGCCAGTCACCCCACGCTCGAGCCTGTTCTCTTTGGCTTGACCCATACTTGGGGGTTGGGCTTTCAGTAACAAGTGAAAGACGTTAACGAAGGCCAGATGAGGACATTATGATCAGTAGTGAGAGATACTCAACTTTGAGTCAGCTCTCAGCTTCTCTAGTGTGCCAGCGCTAGAACTCACTGCTGTTTCTCTCACTGCCCTGGCTATAGGGATCCTTTTTGAGCCAAATTATTTCCACTGTATTTTTTGCTGAAGAATTGGAAAGTTCCAGACCACCTTCCAAAATCTGAATGTCCTCCTTTCAAGCCCTCCCTAACACCTAAGAGTTAGCTCTGGACATGCTACAGGCTATTTTTGTCCATCACGTTGTCCTGTTCCACTCTTTTTGGCCCACTCACCAGCAGTTGGGTTGGCAGGATCATGTCCACTATCTGATTTGTCCCCAGCGATGCAATGGGACTAATCCCTGCTCTTGTTGTCCTTCCTATCTCAGGATTCCTTGGAGGAGGAGCACAGCTCAAGCACAATGCAATGCTGAGTCTCCAGAAAAGATCATCTAGAAATAGGGGCCTAGAGGAGTCTGGAGCTCCTCGTTGGCCCTATGCCTGGGTCTTCTTCCAAAGAAAGTCAAATCCTATGGAGACCTGGCATGCAGTCAGTGCAGGCATTTACCTGGGTACTAGGGCTGAGACATGCTCCTGATGGCCATTACTTGCCAGCAAAGACAGGACTGTTCACTCTTCTCAGCTAGGTAGGACAGCGTGAACTTTCTTTCCATAGTTTACCAGGTCAACATCATGGTGCAGAGTTCACGGCTTTGCTTCATCATGATTGCAAACCACAAGTTGTGAGTGACCACTGTGCTCTGCTTGAATAGCTCCCTGAGCAAGGAAAACAAAAATAATGAAGTGGGAAGGATAACGAGTAGGGAGGATGGCATGTCCTTATGGCCCAGAATCAAACTGATCTGTACTCTGATCATCTTCTGAGCTCCTTTGGTCAAACTCTAGCATCATAACCAGGAAGACTGACCTGCACCCTTGGTAGAGAGTCAACCAGCCAACGAATCAAAGAGTCTCGGAAATTGATGGGGACCACTGAGTGAGCCGTGAGGGTCACAGGGTGTGATTGGCTTCTTCCCTCCTTAGCCCAGATGTTCAAAGATGCCCAGGGTGGCCAGTGCCCAACCAAGGGCCGCCAGGTACTAATATCCCCTTGCCGCAGCGCTGGCAACGCAGCCTGTGCTTACACGGGAACCGCAGCTGCAGGATATGAACATCTGAAAGCACCGTTAGAACATAAGAAAAAGAAAACACTTCAGACGCATGACCTCAGGGCCAGCATTTTATTAAAATATATATATGTATTAATGCTGTTCCCTCTGATAAAGAAGTTATTTAGGCCTTGCTTAAACAGAAACCTAACCTATTGCTTAGAACTACTGTATCTTCCTACACAGGGGTTTATTTTGTCACCAAGCCAACTACAAAGTCATGTAGTTAGAAGCCTTTGGCACCTGCCTGCACATTTGCATCTGGGAAGAAAATATTTTTGTCCCTTTTCTCTTTTTCTCTGTATGTAGCTAGTTTATAGAGCCAAAGCTACCCCTAGGGCTCACTTCTCATACTTGTCTTCTGAATAAAATCGATTTCCAAGCATTAAGCGTTGGGACGGGCAGAGAGCGGGGAGCCTGATCAGCCGTTTTGGGGGATATTTTGCAAAATAAAGTGCAACAAAGAACTCGGGAGGACACCTAATGATATTACAAGGCGTAAGGAACTTGGAACCGTAACACAGGGACCTCTTTTGAGAAGATTATTGTGCCTCAAATTTTCCAGTGTGGCGAGGTTGTAAAACATAAGCTTTTTATTTTATGCCATTTTTATATTGTAATTATATATTAACTCACACTTTTAAATATATTAAGAAAAACCTCTAATGTTTAATAACGTAACCAAACTGGAAAGTTTGAGGCGCGCTCACTTGGTGTTGATGACAGCTTGATGCATTGATTTTAGCTTGATCAAATACCCCTGTCAAAATTCCTGAGGAGAGCATCTCACTCATGCGCAGGTCTTCCTACTAGTTCAGTCCCACCAAATTCTTATTTAAGCCCTTAAAATAGATTTTTAACTGCCTCACAGAAAGTTTTTTTTGTCTTACTCATGAGGTGATTCACCCAAGCTTCATAATGGTAATAATAATAAATAATGATTAGCAACATGAATATGTTATTGCAGGTCGGTTTTCCCCTGGGACTCGTGTGTGTTGGGAAGGAAACTGGTGTTGCTGTTTAAGAGAAAAATCCACACCCTGCTGACCAACGGGGCTGTTAATTAGACTTTGGACACCCCTGTCTAATCATCTTGCCTTTATCATTTTCCTGCATGTTTAATGTTTAAAAAAATGTTTAAAAGAAATGTTTAAAAAACATGTGGAAGCAAATTAGATAGACATCAGTTCCATGCTGGAGTCATGCATCTAGTCTGTAATTTGGTGCCTGGGAGGATTTCAAGGTGAATGTGGCTGTGGAAAGGGCAGTCACAACTAGCACCAGGTATGAGCAAGGGGTCATTTTCCAAAACTGTCCTTAAAGTACCTGTTCCCAGGAATGTCCCGTGTGGGAGTTGAGGCAGTGCAGAGGCACATGACATGGCCAGGCCTAACAGAAGAGCTGCCATGGGGCACGTGAAGACAAGAGTCCCCAGAGGATGCTCACAGATGCCCTTCAAGGACACGGTGGGGTGCAGTGTGACTCGTGCCAATGAGGAGATGGTCTTGAGAAGAAAGTCACGACAACGCCAAGGAAGGAGCCTGAGCAACAGGCAGGGCTGTGAGCATATGGGTGCTTATCCAAAAAGCAGAATGGCCTCTTGTGTGCAAGATGCTCCTGGTGATCTCTCCTGAATTTAAACTTGTGGAATGGAACCTGCATCTGGCAAGTCCCTCAGGAATGGAAAAGCAGCTCCCTCAGCCTGACCGGAGAGAGTCAATTGGGCCAGATGGGATTTACNCTCACAGATGCCCTTCAAGGACACGGTGGGGTGCAGTGTGACTCGTGCCAATGAGGAGATGGTCTTGAGAAGAAAGTCACGACAACGCCAAGGAAGGAGCCTGAGCAACAGGCAGGGCTGTGAGCATATGGGTGCTTATCCAAAAAGCAGAATGGCCTCTTGTGTGCAAGATGCTCCTGGTGATCTCTCCTGAATTTAAACTTGTCTGCGTCTGGCAAGTCCCTCAGCCTGACTAGAGAGAGTTAATTGGGCCAGACGGGATTTACCCCTCGCTTTGCTTTGAGTTACTATCTGGGCTGAGCAGTTTGCCTGCGGGTTCCTCCTCCTGCTCCTGTGAAATCAGGGATCCAGGCAGAGGACCGCAGTTTTCCCAGCAGCGCGCGATGGCGTGCGGTACCCCAGGGCGACTTGCCTTCCCCGCTGCGAAGAGCTGTAAATCACACACCAATAACTGCGTGGAAATGGCTGGGCAAATATTTTGAGAGGCGAAGAAGCTTTGCCGAAACCATTGCTTTGTGAGTCACTTGTGAACGGGGAAAAAAAAGTGAACCGAAAAACACCCCTTGACAAATACTTTGTTGACCGTTATTCATTGTAGTGGTATTCCCTCCCTTTCTTCCTTCCCTCCTTTCTTATCTACTTGCTTTTTTTATGTTTGATGTTCAAAGTCTGATGAAACCATAGTTTCCAAATTGATTTTCTTTCTCCCAAATTTCTAATGTCAATAAATACTTCAAAGGTAGAAAGAGCTCACATGCCAATTTCTAGCCTAGGGCTTAGTTTTACAGCTCTGTAATAAACCCCTTTAAAAAAATGTTTATGATGGCCATGACCATGGTACTTAACTATTGCAGTGCTTTCTGTCACCCTCGTAATGTTAAGTGCCCATAAATCACCTGAATTGTCATAGTGTCCTGCCTTTATTTAGAGAGTCTTTAGAGGGGTGTTTGGGGGGTTTATGGACTAAGCAGAACAAAAGGTGGACATTGTTTCCGTGTTCGTTTTGTGCACGAGAACGGATTAAACGTCACCTAAGCCTCAACCTGGCCCCTCGTAGTTGAGACTGAAAGAGCTCCGTAAGGCTGCTGGTTTGGGGAGTATTTCCAGGACATGGGGACATGTGGTGAGTTGGAGGCTCTTTGGCATTGCCTGACCCCTTGAGCTATGTCCTGCCCTGCTGAAGTTCAGCAATTAGTGCTGCTGATCACCGCCCCTGCAGACCTGTGTGCTGCTTCTCCACGGCCTCCGTCATCTTCTCTTTCCCTCTTCCAGCTGGGCGGCCTTGGAGGGCAGCGGCTTTGCTTCTCTCTGCCCAAAATGTTTGAATGGGGCTAATGTAACTCTGTGTTTGGATTTGCCGGTCTGCATTTTTTTGAGCAGAGGTTAAAAATACATATTTCTAGTATTTCGTCATTTCTGGGTAGTATTTCATCAACAGAGCTATTCACCTAATATATATATTTTTTTAAATCTTGCCATTCCTAAGCCGTTTTCAAACNTCATCTTCTCTTTCCCTCTTCCAGCTGGGCGGCCTTGAAGGGCAGCGGCTTTGCTTCTCTCTGCCCAAAATGTTTGAATGGGGCTAATGTAACTCTGTGTTTGGATTTGCCAGTCTGCATTTTTTTGAGCAGAGGTTAAAAATACATATTTCTAGTATTTCGTCATTTCTGGGTAGTATTTCATCAACAGAGCTATTCACCTAATATATATATATATATTTTAAATCTTGCCATTCCTAAGCCATTTTCAAACGTGATGTAAGAGCCTAAACCCCATGGACTTGGGATTTAGATTTAGACGCATGTCCTGTAGGAGCTGCCTAAATAGCACAGTGAGGTGGCAATGCCACCTGCCTTGGGATGGGATGGGGTGTATGGAGATGTTAACCTGGCTCCTTTACACTCTATAGACCTCCTAATACAGAATGGAGCCAGGCGTGATAGTCTGGGCATAGCACAGTGCTTATGTATTTATATTTCTGCCCACTCCAGGGCCGCTCAGTGCTATCTCAGGACATTGTCCTGGCCTGTACAGACTCACCGTCTGCCTTTGCAAGGAGTGTTTTGCTCTTGAGTCTATTAAGTATTCACAAAAATTCACCCACAGAGAAACAGAGGAAGTAAAATTGTAAAATAAAATATATCCTTCGTCATAAACACTTATTTCTTGCACTGAGTCATCTTCCTGCAAGATGTTTTTTGAAGATAACACTGGAAAGAGGGACAAAAGTCCAACAATTAGTGAAGAGCAGAATTGGAGCTTACAGTATGAGTATGGATACAGTGTAGGTTTAAAGTAATGTATAAAAATAAACTGTTTTCTCAAGGAAAAACAAAAGTAAACATAGTAAGTTTTCCAACTGTGTCAATAACCCGAGGGCAAAATGGATTTTGAGGCAGAAATGGATCATATAGAAAAACAAGGTTTAACTGTTGGTAATTAAAAGTCAATATTGGAAATAAAAGGCCAAGCAGCTTCGAAAACCACCTGCCTCGTCTTGGAGTCTGTTTTGAAGATCCTTACCACATATGCTGCCTGCGAGTACATCACCTGGTTGGAATTTTTCATGGAGCTTGAATTTATTAGAAAACAACCCCAGTCAAGCAGAACTGTGCAAATTAAATTGGATTTACATGACAAGGTGGAGCCCAAGCACAGCAGCTAGGAAATGCCTGAGAAGCAAAAGACAGACCAGAGGGGTCCATGGAGGAGGGCTGCTCTGTGTAAACAGGGTTTTTGTGTTTTTTTCTTTTCTTTTTTTTTTAATCATTTGACTAACAGAGCAATAAAATTAAAACTCCCACTTCAGCAGCCCTGGGGGTTTCAAAATGAGACACTGAGTGAGAGTTAAATACTAGAGGAAACAAACAGATTTGAGCGTATAATAAGCAGGAGGTTGGAATATTATTGTAGGATAAAGTGTCCTGAGACAGAGCAAGCTGACCCAGAACATGTTCCCTTTGAGAAGATGGATGAAGACTTGATCTTCACCCCCCGTGAAGCCCGAAGGACTTAATCTGTTGGATTCAATAGGCCCTAGACGAAGCCTGACTTCCTGGTAAAGGTTAAGAGCTTCATTTTTTCCCCCTCCCTTTAAGGAATACGTCTGTCGGCTTGTGTTGCTGCCTATTATCTTATCAAAATACAGTTTCTTCATCAGTAATATGTAGGTTTCATCTGGATCTGTAAATACTGAATTGCTTCCATATGCTAGATATTTCACCGGAGAGACCCTCCACTTTGGGAATGTCATTACTGCCCAACATAATCTTCAGTGAGTCGTAATGTAAACTCCAAGTTATTGCAATTTATTAGCAATCACAATTTGCCAGGAAAATGGAATCAAGAGTGTATCAGAGAGAGTAACTCAATTGCAAAATGAGCATGCCCTCTATTCCAGTCTGAGTCCATTAATATCTACTTTCCAAATCCAAAGAGTGATTTCCTCTTGTGCCTGCGTAATGACATGGTGCGGTATGTTCTCCTCTGAAGGAAGCAACAGGGTTGTATTGAGTATATAAGAGGGAATTAGTTTTCTGGCTTGTTATATAAAGCTGATCCTTACTGTCAACGTTTGCGATGAGTAAACCTCAAAAAAATAATGTAGCTGCAGGCTTAATCTGGTGCCGCTGTGATTCAGAGTTACACTGGAGAGGGCTGCTCTGCTGGGCAGAGGTACCTGCTAGCTAGGAAATGCAGGGAGAAGAAAGCTATGAAGCAAGTGCTAAATATGCCATTTCCTGCAAGAATAGCTCAGCTTATGAGAAATCCTCGCTCTTGCATCCGACTGTTTTGAGCGTGGATTTGGGAGGGTGAGAAATGGCTCTTTGTTGGTAGCGCTTTGGTTCCCTTGATCCCCGCGGGCTCACGGCTGGGCAGCAGCCTCGGAGCTGGTTCCTGCAGGAGTATCGGTGCATGACACATCCAATAACTGGTCACGGAGGGAGGACTTGTTATCTCAAGGCCCTTGTGCCAGGACTTGATGCATCCCCCTGCCTAGAAATGCTTTCAGGATGGTCCCAAAGGGGTGGCTTGGCCTTCCTCGGGCGCTTGGTCCTCCGGCTTGGTCCTTCCTTGGCTTAAATGTTAACCAGCCCCAGTTGCTTAAGTGGGACAGGGTGGGAGGACTCTTTAGTGCCCCTAGTGAATCAAATCCTTATATCAACATTGAAAGCATCCTGGTTGATTGGCCCTTGTTCTGCTTGCTCCCTCAGGACAGCAGTGTTTGTGATGGCTCCTTTGGGTCTAAAAATACCTTCTCCAAACTCCTGCAGATTATTTTTGCTAGCTGATGGGTAGATACCTGTGCTTATCTGCTCTTGTGCTGTTGTTTGCAGTGCTGTACTGTGCAAAACCAGCTGCTGCCTAAGGCTGACCTTGCTGCAGCACTGATGCTTGCAATGCGGTGCGTGTTGGTGGGATTTACCTGTTCACAGAAAGTCACAAGAGTCGCAATCCTCCTCCTGCTCCCCCAGGCTGGAGCTTAGCAGAGAACACATGCTCATATTTCTGTTTCTATATAGAAATGTGAAGAGGGCCTGAGGGGGAAAATTAATGGCCTGTCTCACTGCTTGCTCCTCTGCAGGAGGAGCTGCTTGGGGACATCCCCTCCATGGACCCTCTTGGTGTCCCCATGCTGCCGGGTGCTGCTCGGGTGGATGCATCACCCACAGCCCTGATATTTCTATGAAGCCTGCAGCACTTGCATGGGGCTTCTTGCTTACACCAGGGAGAACTGCTTCCATTTACACGTGCTTCTAATTTACATAATTTGCATACTAATTTGCAGCACATAGACTGAGAAGGAATGAGGGCTTGGAAGGGGCTGAAGCTCCGTGTGTGTGATGGTGTCTTTGATGTGGCTGCTTTTTCGTGCTGGAGTTTTGCGTGTGTGTGTGACATAAGTGGTCTTAAAAATATAAGGGGTTGGGTGGGGTTGAAAGAAGGATGGTGACTGCAAGGCTTTTATTAGATGAGATACCATAAAAATCCTGGTGATTAACTCAAGGGAAGCTCCAGAGTTGGATTTGCTCCACTGTATGTTGGGTGCTCCGATAACCAAAAAGGAGCAACCTTCCCACGTGCTGCACAGGAGTCTTCAACCGTGCGTACAGGGAGCTGCTTTTAATTAGTTCCAGAGCAGAGTGTCCCTTCTGGGGTGTCTGCATTTTGTGCCCATAAACTTGCACCCCGCTCTAAGACCAGTGTAAAAAAAATGNAAGGCTTTTATTAGATGAGATACCATAAAAATCCTGGTGATTAACTCAAGGGAAGCTCCAGAGCTGGATCTGCTCCACTGTATGTTGGGTTTCAGTATAACCAAAAAGGAGCAACCTTCCCACGTGCTGCACAGGAGTCTTCAACCGTGCGTACAGGGAGCTGCTTTTAATTAGTTCCAGAGCAGGGTGTCCCTTCTGGGGTGTCTGCATTTTGTGCACCCCCCTCTAAGACCAGTGTAAAAAAATGGGATGTGAGCTCCAAAGGCTCCTCTGATGAATGGGATCCTTTCTTCCCCAATATTGTCACTCCAGAGTGTGCGTTAAGGGTGGATTTACAAGACTTCAATTTAGCGAGGAAGAAAAACTTCTTTGATTAGGCAGGTGGCAAAGCAGCCCAAGGAAGAGTCTTGGACCAGAGAACTATCAAACTCTGCTCTCTTTTCTCTCACCTCTCCAAAAGCCCTGCTGCTTTCATCCCCTGACCAGCCTGATATTTTCCTCGAAGCCCGAGCTGCATCCCGCTGTGATGCTGTTGTGAAGAGGCCAACTTTGCAGAGCTGAGGCCTGCAGGACCACTTGGAAGGAGTCCGAGGCCATGCAGGAGTGTTGGGATTTAGCTAAAGAGCCTCCTTGAGCAGGCGAGAGATGAAGCCAAGGGCTGGGCTGCTCTGGATGCTGGAACCAGTCCAGTTACCCCTTGCAAGCAGGAAGATTGTTATCTCCATTGCATGAACTGAGACAAAGACCTTCAAGATTGAATTCTCAATGCAGAGAAAATTGCTCCTTCCTAAGATCACACAAGAAGGCTCTAACAGTGCCAGGATGTGAGATTCAGCCTTGCTTCGGGCTAGTCTGACACAAGCTTTGCACTCTGGAAGAATTTTTTTTTTACATTTTGTTAATTCTCTGCTGCTCCAAAAGGCAGGTTCGTGGCTTGCGTTCGCTGCTCAGTGCTTGTAGTGCTAATGAATTTGAGTAGTTAATCAATGCAGCGAGAATTCTCACTTAAAATAAAGAAATGCTCTCAAATCATGCGATTTATGCTTACGCCTTGCAAAATGTTTTCTATTCCGTCAGTCTAAACACTGAGTAGTATTTTAAACAGATGTGGGCCATCAGTTTCTATAAACATTGTAATTGTTTGGCACCGCCAGTGCTTACATTTAAAGATGCAGTTCGCAAGGATCCACGCAGGCACATGCATCCTGCGAGGGGCAGAAACACCTTTTACCTTCCATGCAGGGCCTGCAACTTCCCTCCCGTAAAACTTGCTTTATCTTAAAGCCTGGCACTGAACACAGCTCTTTTCCTTGGTGCTTTATTTAGCTTCGTCCCGCACGCTTGGCCATTTTCGCGTGCTCGCTCGGTGGGTTTGATAGGAGGATGTGGTTTGGAGCCTACCCAATAGCTCTTTCTTTTCCCTGCAAACTAAATGCAACGTTACCAGCACCTCGAGTTGCTCAAAGTTTATCAGGAGAAAATATTGAGCTTCGAGTTGGCCTCTCTCAACTGAACTCGTCCCTTTATTCACACTTTTCTCTGAACTCGTGCTCTGTGGAGGATTGCGAAGCTGGTATTCATATCCCCATCCTCAGAACAGCAAGGAGATTTGGTCCTTGCGACATAAAAATGATGAACAGAGCTGAAGAGAAGCGAGAGGAGGGAAGGGATGGACAATATTCATGCTAATAAATCTAGAGTGGCAATTAACATCCCCTTTTAAAATATGTGTATTATCAGCACAAATGGAAATCCAGACAGAGCTGTGGCCAAGCCCTGCTCTGTGTTTATAACCAAATGGGATGGACTTGATGTTAGTTAGGGATTGCTGGCCAAGACCATGGCGCTCGTGGAGCAGGAAAAGGCTCCTGCTGGACAATCTCAAGCTCAGCTGCATCAAAGTTGTTGTGTGTTTGCTCGTAGTACTGAGCTGGCTGTGGGGTTGCCATCAGTCCTCATTGCAGTTGCTTTTAGGATCAATAATGATTGCTTCAGGTGGAAGAGTTGTCTAGCTTAGCTTGTTGCTTGGCAGATCCTCTATAGACAGTGGAGAGAGAAAGGTTACTCTAAAGCTCAGCATCCTTTGCTAGATCCACAAGGAAACACAAGACTGGACTTAATGGAAGTGGTTAGTGGTTGGGCTTGTGGTTGCTCAGTGGTCAAAGCAGTTTACTCTTCCATCTGTGCACAAGGGTCTTATTCTAGGAATTTCTGCTAGGCATCCAGCCCATACCAGAGGCGAAGGAGGAGTATGGCTCAAGGGTCAAAAATGCACCGAGCTTGAAATCCTGCACTTTTCTGCCCAGAGCAGAATCTGCTGTCTAACATTCTCCAAGAGGCATGTCCTAAATGGAAAGGAGCCCAAAATGACGACACGTGCCCTGGTTGAACTGCCTGTGCAGAGACCATGGGCTTTCCCTGCCAACCTGGCGGTGTGGGGGTCTGTCCCCAGGAATCAGGCTGCCTCCCCGGCTATCTCGCTCCCCAGAACACGTGTTTCTCCACTGAGGCCAGGCCAGCAGCTCCTTCCAACCCCAGGATTAAAGGGGGCTTCTAGTCCAGCCTCTTCTCTCCTTCTGCACCAGGGTCAGGAGCTCAGCAGTTCATGCTCTTCTGTTCCCCTCAGCCCAGGTTGGTGTCCGATACCTTTTGGAGGGCGAGGGGGCTTTGCTTGGTTTGGTTTCTTGCTGAAGCTCAGGGCAAGCTTTGCCCATGACCCAAGCACTCCTCTGGGTTTGTTTGATTGTGTTTTTTGGGGGAAAAACACACACACATGCTAACATGGGATTATTTTTTTTTAATGAGCGTATCCAGAAGATTGAATTTCCTCTCTCTGAGTGAAACACTCTTGGGATTTCTTTGCTCCAGAAGTAAAACAAGTCAAACAAGTCGTCTCCAGGTAATGCCGTAGCATTGCATCAGTAGCGTGGAGCCTTGCTTGTGCTGTATCCATTGACACTTCATCATGTGAATTGTTCTTAACAATATTAGGGTCCTCGTCTAGATTTATGAAGAGGTGGTTCACATTTCTAAAGATAAAGCAGGTTCCTCAGGTAACAGGTAAGGGTGAATCCTGAAAGCTGAACCTGTTCAGTTCAGACCAGGACGTGAGCTGCTAGTGTTGTATCCAGAGTAGATGGTGATTTCTTAGGTTAGTCATACAGGGCTACTGATCTCTTAGCTGGTCCAGCAGAAATTGGTGAATGTGGCTTCTGCTGTGTTTTATAAGAAAGAAAATGAATTTATTNCAGTTCAGACCAGGACGTGAGCTGCTAGTGTTGTATCCAGAGTAGATGGTGATTTCTTAGGTTAGTCATACAGGGCTACTGATCTCTTAGCTGGTCCAGCAGAAATTGGAGAATGTGACTTCTGCTGTGTTTTGAATTTGCATGAATGTTTTATAAGAAAGAAAACGAATTTATTCATCTCTTCTAGCCTCTTTTGAAGGTAGGATTCATGTTTTTGTGAACACGTGCACCAATTTTTCTACTTGAAGGGAATTGCCCGCCAGCCAGGGCAGCAGATGGGCCCTGGTCCCGGCATCTCCAGAGCCTGGGGAAGCCTGTGCCAAGATTTGACTCATGAGGTTGGCCCCTGCCAAACTGTGAGCTGGGGCCCAAACATCGGGAACGGCTGTTTAACAGGGTTTGTTGTGGGATGGAGGTTAGCAGCGCCTGCCACGTCTCCATCCCGCTCGCCCGGGAGCGGAGCACACGCACGGCTGTTCCTGCTCCATCCCAGCTCCTTCCAGCCTTGCCGACCTGCGCTCGGCCTTGCCTTGGGGCAGCTGCCAGCCTGAGAAGGCGGGCTGGGAAGCGTTGCCTGAAATACCTGCCAATCCAGTTCCATTTCCAAGAAACGGAACGGAAAAAGCAGCGGCGGGAGCTGCTCGCGCACTGCGGGAAGGACGGCGGCTTTCAGCGAGGGGCATTTCACATGTGCACTCGGAGCCGTGGCAAAACCTTTCTGCTCGGTGTCACCTCACGAATCATTGCACTTCCACCTTCTCCAGTAACCCAGGATCCGACAAGGGCACTTTTACACTGTTTGGGAATAAGCTGGAGCAGGGCTGGGCAAAACCATCCCCTTTGTGCGGGAGGAGAAACGGTGTTTGTGCAAATGCCTGGGCACTAGTGGGCATCTCGGGCCCGTGGGGAAGTCACTCAGCAGTCAAGTAAATTATTTTTAATAAACTGGGCCAAAGCCGATTGTGTTATTTTGTAGCATATTAGTTTGGAAAGCAGCAAAATTATTTGGCATCTCTCCCTGGCCATCACAGGGACCCTTTTGTGCTTTCCTTTTCCCCACTTTTCTCTCAAGTGTGTGGCTGGCTCACACATCTCCACTTGTTGACGCTGATGGATTGCATTAATATCACTGTAAATATTACATAATCTCCACTTACAATGCTAGAAGGAACTGATGAGTTTCACTTTGCCAAGAGTTTTAAGGCTGGAAAATAATAATAACAAAAACAATTTAGGAAAAATAAAATCTCCCCTTTATCCCTGTTTTTCTCTCTACGGCCACAGGAACGCTGGGGTAACGTGGTACGGCCTTTCCATTAGTTCCTGACTTGGAGCTCTTGGACTGGGGGCTTGAAGGCAGTGGTGTTGCCTTCCCATGGAAGGATCAGATCTTCCCCCGTCGCTCTGGGATCGCATCCGAGGCGGGATGCTGAGCACCGCGGTGCGGAGAGGCTGCAATAGAGCCCCCGGCCGGAGCCGCTCCACCTTGTCAGGGTCCTCACCTCTCTGCACCAGGTCTGCTTCTTCTCTCCATCTCCCTGCTGGAGACAGCTCCGTATCAGGTTGCGTTTTGAAGCCATCGCGCCGTTTTCAGACTCCGTAGAAAATCCATTTATCATATCAGCCTTACATTAGGCAAAGTATCAGTGATAAAAATTATCTTGGAAATCTAAACATAGATTCTAATCTAAGGTACGGGCCGCATCTGTTTCCCATTACATTTTATTACTTGCAAGATTTGAAGGGCATTACGCCTGCGGCGCGATATTCCCGCAAGAGGAGGTCTGGGGTACCCAGCGGCGTGGGTCGGCATGCGGACGGCTGTGGGTCTCCCGAGTCGTTTTCCTGGGAATAGTTGATTGGGCAGTGTGCGGCACCAGGGAAGCACTCGTTGTGCTGGCTTTGGGGGCTGTTGACACAGGCTTTGGATGCAGAAATCCGCTTGGAGGCTTCTGGATGGAGAAGCTGGTGATGCTGCTCTGCTAGTGGCATCCTCACTGGTCCCCGCTGGCCTGGGAGAAGCGGTTGCATGGACGTGTGGACACAAGGCCATGCCGTCATGCTCCTCTTTTCCAACAAGACAACGTCACAGGGCCAAGTTTTCCAAAGCAGGGCCACTGCACCCAAAATAAGGCAGCTGGCACTGCCTGTACACCGGGACCTGCATTCCGGATTTGCAAGGTCTGAAGGCACCAGCCAAGTCGCTAAGCTTTTTGGTGCATCCTTGGCCCTGAGGACACCCATCCTCTCCTGATAGTGCAGGACAGCCCCCTTAGGGACAGTCCTACCTAGCTGGCAGCTCCCNGTGGACACAAGGCCATGCCGTCATGCTCCTCTTTTCCAACAAGACAACGTCACAGGGCCAAGTTTTCCAAAGCAGGGCCACTGCACCCAAAATAAGGCAGCTGGCACTGCCTGTACACCGGGAACTGCATTCCGGATTTGCAAGGGCTGAAGGCACCAACCAAGTGGCTGAGCTTTGTGGCGCATCCTTGGCCCCAAGGACACCCATCCTGTCCGGATAGTGCAGGACAACCCTGTCCTGCCTGCCCAGCAGCTCCCGTTTCCCTGCTGCGATTT
>VWPW01008045.1:0-32731 GCA_013389825.1 Crypturellus undulatus | reverse complement strand
CGGATGGGATAAGAGCGCGCGGCATAATATCTGTAGCCATATGTACAACAAGCAAAACAATAAGGGACAGTACACCATGCTGAATATTAGGAAATTTTCCAGTCTAATACCCTGTTAAAGAACCACAGTAATATAGGGCCTATATCAAATGAGAGAGGAGTCAGTGGAAAGACACCCACTGATTTTGATGAACTTTTGAATTAGACTCACAATACCTGAGGTGTCATGTGTTATTGTAATATGATACAGTACTAGATCTATGTGTGTAAAACATTGATTAAGCTATCTGCCATTTTATAACTTTACAAGTACATAGCATGCATGATAAAAGTAAAATGTACATGGATTCTAGAGACATCACTGTCAGGAAAATATGAAAGGAAAAGGTTTACTTATTACATATAGAGTGTAAGCTTGGGTGTTTGACACAGTCATTCTAAAGTGTGATCTTATCATGTCATCATTAAATGTGCTTTAATACAGGAGTAAGCAACTAATATGTTCTGTTAAACAAGCTAAGGGACTACAGCGTACATAAAAAAATTCAAATTTCACTGTTTTTCTCTGGAAAAAGTCAGAACATGACATCTGTCGCGTGCGAGTTCATTGTTTGTTTCACGCGAGCTAAAACTGAGACTCAAGACTGCTTGTCGCACTGCGCTCAGAAATCACTCACTTGCTCGCTGCAGCGGTGAATCCGCCCGGCCGCTGTTTTCTCTGAGTCTCAAGGTTGCCGGCTGCTGTTCTCCTCCAAGTTGTCCAAGTCTGGAAACCCGCCGAGCTGCTGTTCTTCCGAGCCGCGCTGTTATCTTCGAGTCTCAGGGTCGACCCGTCGGCCGGGGGGAGGGTGCGGGGAAGAAATGCGTCTGACCCAATATGAGTAATAAGGCAAGACTTCATTTACTGCTGTTGCGTGCAAGCATTATATACTTTTACAATTGCTGCTAAAGCCACACATCCTTACACTATTGGTTAACTATTCGTACCCCACTATACCATTGGTTAGCTAATTATGTCCCACTACTTATTCTCCGTATCACACTCAGGTGTTTGCACATTCTCAGCATTGCTTTCCCACCTAATCTTGGATTGTGCTGCAGTTTCTCACAGGACAGAAGCCCCGAGGGCCTAACTTGTGCTAAGAGCCTAAGTCACTTATGCTAAGGGCCTAAAATCCAAGGCCTTGGTTGTTCACACAGAATCCATGTCCCCGATCCTTGCACCATTCTGCAACAATAGATCGCCTTGTCTGTAGTGCAGATCATGGCTTGGTGGCTAAGGCGATGATTTAAGAAGAAATGCTTCTCCCTCTTCCTTCTGATGCCAGTTGTAGGGATATCCTCCACAAGACAATTCAGTCTTGTTATTATAGTTTTATTTTGCTTTTTTCTGATTTTATTTTCAGTTCTGTTCATTAAGGATCATAAAACTGCCAGATATGATATGCATGGGATTTTTGACTGTAGAAAAAATATATTAACCCAGTGTTCCTTCTAAAATTATCAGAAAAAAAAGTTAATGACATCATTGACACAAATAGTTTCCTTCAGGCATCAGAGCACACAAATGCAGCAGAACATGTAGTGTCTCTCTAATGCTTTCTACTGGTACAGTCGGACCTCACTGCACTGTCTAAATTCAGTAATCACAGGGATTATACTTTTTTTTTTCTGTGTTACCAATTCATATTCTTGAGCATAAATCTTCTGCAATTGCTGGATTAAGTTATCATCTATCAGGCAGTCTCGAATATTTAGAAGGATAGGAAACAGTTATAGGTAATATTAAAAAAAATATATGAAAAAAACATGTGAAATCTACAAGGACTCAAACAGCTGAATTTTGCTCCTCTTCTGGTATGCTTACAATTAAGAAGAAAAAGGAAAAAGGAAAAAAGAAAGAAAAAAAAAGAAAATGGCAACAAATGTGTTACAAGCATTATATCTTACAAAGAGAGAAAAAATGGGAGTGTGTGGAGAGAAAGGAAAAACATGAGCTGGAGCACAAGGAAAGAAGCAAAGTTAGAACTAGAAGATGGAGAGCGAAATGCAAAGAGAAAAGTGGAGAGTTGAGGACGAGACAAGAGTGAGAGGAATAAACAGAAGAGGATAAAAGAAATGAAGGAAAAGAAAACAGAACATAGAAAAGAAGAGAGAAAAAGATTAATAGGACAATCAAAATGCTCAGAGAGACAGATAGGTTGAGGAAAGGTACAGGAAGAGTAAAAGAATGAAATCAATAGAAAGGGCATGATCAAGTGAAAATGAAAATCATAGGATAAGGATAATAAGGGTGTTAATTCAAAAAAAAAAAAACAAGAAAAACAAATGCAAAATGTTACATTTATGCAATAGGATTTTTTTTTCTATGCATTCATTCTCTTGATGTGGTTATATTTCTGTGTTAGAAAAATAATGACAAAAGGAAAGCAGATGATAGCCTAGATTAAGCCTAGAAAATCTTGGGCCAATCTTGGAAAGTCTTCAGTCTCCTCCTACAAACCATCAGCAGATCTGTCTCTCTGTCCTTGTAAGAAGGCCAAGAGGAGCAGTTTGGCTTTAGGGCATCAGAAACATCTCTGTAAACAGGGACTGGAGGAAGACAGTGAAAAGTCTCAGCCTGGATGCCCTGTTTGCCCTTCGACCCGGGGAGAATGTGATGCCGTTGGCCTTCTTGGCTACCTGGGCACACTACTGGCTCATGTTCAGCCAGCTGTCGAGCAACACCCCCAGATCTTTTTCTGCCATGCAGCTCTCCAGCCACTCTGCCCCAATTCTGTAGTGTTGAATGGGGTTGTTATGACCAAAGTGCAGGACTGGGCACTTGACCTTGTTGAACCCCATGTGGTTGGCCTCAGCCCATCGATCCAGACTGTCCAAATCCCTCTGCAGAGCCTTCCTACCCTCAAGCAGATCAACTCTTCCTCTCAACTTGGTGTTGTCTGCAAATTTGTTGAGAGTGCCCTCAATCTCCTCATCCAGATTGTTGATAAAGATATTAAAAGAGGACTTGCCCCAACACTGACCCCTGAGGAACACCGCTCATGACCGGTCACCAGCTGGATTTAACTCCATTCTCCACAACTCTCTGGGCACAGCCATCCAGTTAGTTTCTCACCCAGCAAAGAGTACACCTGTCTAAGCCATGAGCTGCCAGCTTCTCCAGGAGAAGGCAGTGGGAGACTGTGTCAAAGGCCTTACTGTGGCCTAAGTAGACCATGTTCACAGCACTTCCTTCATCCACTAGGCAGGTCACATGATCATAGAAGGACATTAGGTTGGTCGAGTTGGCCTGCCTTTCATGAACCAATGTTGGCTAGTCCTGATCCCCTGGTTGTCACACACATGCTGTGTATCTGCTACATAACTTTCCCCGATACTGAGGTCAGGCTGACAGGCCTATAGTTCACCAGATCCTCCAGAATCCTTTTCTCAGATCTCCCAGATCCTTTTCCTCCTAGAAGGAAAGAGAGTCCAGGAGAGTTGGTTAATATTCAAGCATCACTTTCTCCAAACTCAGGATTGGTGCATTCCTACAAGAAAGAAGTCAAGCAAGGTGGGCAAGAGACCTGTGTGGATGGGCAAGGAGCTCTTGGGAAAACTTAATGAGAAAAAGAGCACCTACATAATGT
This sequence comes from Crypturellus undulatus, assembly GCA_013389825.1. Taxonomy (NCBI): domain Eukaryota; kingdom Metazoa; phylum Chordata; class Aves; order Tinamiformes; family Tinamidae; genus Crypturellus; species Crypturellus undulatus. The sequence goes on along the minus strand of VWPW01008045.1, from coordinate 29,100 downwards.
GGAAGAAGGGTCAGACCACATGGGAGGAATATAGGGACATTGTCAGAGAATGCAGGGATGCAACAAGGAAGGTCAAGGCCCGTTTGGAATTAGAGTTAGCGAGAGATGTCAGGGACAACAGGAAGGGCTTCTATAAATACATCATCAGCAAGAGGAAGACTAGGGAAAATGTTGGTCCACTGCTGAATGGGGAGGGTGCCTTGGTGACAGAGGATGCAGAGAAGGCAGAGTTACTAAATGCCTTCTTTGCTTCTGTCTTTACAGCTAAGGCTAGTCCCCATGAACTACAGAGCCCGGAGACAAGAGAGAACCGGGAGAAAAGAAGACTTTCCCCTGATCAAGGAGGATTGGGTTAGGGATTATTTAGGCACACTAGACACCCATAAATCTATGAGTCCAGATGCATCCAAGAGTGCTGAGGGAACTGGCAGGGGTTATTGCTAAGCTGCTCTCTATCATCTTTGAGAGGTCATGGAGAGCAGGGGAGGTGCCGGAGGATTGGAAGAAAGCCAACGCCACTCCAGTCTTCAAAAAGGGTAAGAAATTACGGGAAACTACAGGCTGGTCAGCCTCACCTCCGTCCCTGGAAAGGTGATGGAGCAGCTCATCCTAGAGACTATCTCTAGACATGTCAAGGAAAAGAAGGTGATCAAGAGTAGTCAGCATGGATTCACCAAGGGGAAGTCATGTTTGAGTAACCTGATAGCCTTCTACGATGGGATGACAGGCTGGATGGATGATGCGAAAGTCATGGGAGAAGATAATTTTAGTGTTTCTGTTGATTTAGAAAGCTACCAGTAGATGATGGTCAAAAATAAGGAAATCTCATTTCTTCCGCACATCTGAATAAACAGAAATCAAGCCATGAAATGCCATATAAAGTTTTCATATACTTTATACCCATAGCACTTATGAACATTATTGGTTGCTAGTATGATTCAAGGCATGTTTTCTAAAACGTAGTATTAGGGTAATAAAGGAGTTAAATTTTGCAAAATAAATTGCTAACATGAACAGTGACAAATATACAAATGTTTTCAGGTGCTGGAAATCTTAATAGAATTTAGGGCTTCAGAATGGCAAAAGGATTTAGCCACACATCTCCCATTAATTTCAATAAGCTGAATGGTGAGGAGCCCTAGCTAGCTTTGCAAAACTTTTTTTCTTTTTAATCAAAGCTTAATGCTAAGTAGTATTTGATTTCAGCTTAGTTTTTCTTGAAGATGTTTCAAATCAGCAAGGAAAAACATTAGTGTCTAACCTTCTGTTCAATTACTTTGCTTCTCCCCAGTTGCCTTTTTCTATTTATGCTAATGAGAAAAATACTAATAATAACTTTTTAAATATTATTTTGTTCCTAAAAACCAAAGCAAGGTCTTTTGGAATTTACCTAGCCAAGTCCTTTTTATCTGGGAACGCACTGACATGCTGCTTAATTGTGAAACACACCTACTGAAAGAACCATCTAGCAACAAAATAAGTAAAGGGCTGAAATGGTTTATAAACCCTGCTGAGTCCAAATTAGCAATGTGGGCAACAATGGTGTGCTGTGTTTTCATCTTCAATCGCTTATATTAACAGCTACACATGCAAAACAAATTTCCCTTTGTGGAGAATCAATTATGTAAATGTAATTTATAGCATTAATTTGGACTTGTAAATTTAATCCACTCGAACATAAAAAAGGTTTTCATGCACTGAGTATTCCTGAGGTGGTTTAATATGCTTAAAATAAATATTGAGCAGCTGACAGAAAAACATGCCCTCAATATTACAAAAGCCGTTTTAAAACAATAATTTAAGTGCCTAATTAATATTTGCTACCTAGAGACTGAACTCCTAAGTAATTTTTCTTTCTAAAATATTCATTATCCAATCTATACAGGTGAGAGGTATTGATGGGAATAGATTGCAAATGGGCAAGCCAAAGGTATATTATAAATGCAAATATATTTAAAAATACTTGCCATAAAATAAAAGTAGTTGATATGTCGCTTGCTCTGCAACGAAGTCGGGACGGCCCAGGATGCATGCTATACATAAGCCTTTATTTATCAAGTAGGTACGGTACTTCAGACCCCACGCTCACGCATGCACATGCATGCGCAATTCCCTCCCCGCTGAGTCCTTCTTATATACTCTTCATCCTCATCATGGCTGCACGGTGATTCCTGATTCGCTGTTCCACTCAGTTCCTCTTTGTTGACAACTTCCATGTCTTCACTTCCTTTAAGTTGTTTACCTGCTGCCCCCCGTATCTTTCCAGATGGTTTGAAGGACATGGTAACTTGAGAAAGTCTCAGCTCTCAGACAAGCTGAAGGCCGTCCGACCAACTCTCAGTCCCCACATCTCCCCCTTTTTGTTTTTCTACGATGAATGACGCATTTACCATCCGCTGCAGGGCCCTTTGCAGACAGGATAGCAATCAGGGCAGCATCGCTAATACCATTAACACCATTCCCAGAACAGTCATTCCCATTTTAATCCATGCCATCATCCATCCTGGAACCCTCCAATTATCCAGCCAATCATTGAGCCATCCCCATTCATCATGTTCCTGCAGGTGATTCATTCTGTCTTTGAAGCAGGCCCCCACACTGATACAAAAGAGAGTTCAAGTTTCAGGTCTTAGTACATGAAATACATTTTCCATCAGTTCATAAGTTTCCTGAAAGGAAGGGTAGTATAATTTCTCTGAAAAGTTTTTTTTTTAAAGATGCTGTGTTAGTAATACGCTGTCAAATCCTCATTCACCAAAATTCATCATTTACCAGTAAAATACATCCTAAAATAAATAAAAAATCATGTTTCCTTCATGATAAAGTACAGTACTAAATAAAAGGACAAGAATAGAAAATAGAAATGTAGGGCAAGTTCTGTCACTCTTAACATAATTGATTTTAAGTGCTTACCTGTGGATATGAAAATGAAGCTCAAAGGAAAATAATATACCGATGTTTCTATTTAAACTAATATTTACTGATGTAATTCTATTTTTGATGAGGTTTTTAATAGCAATTTACATTTTAAAGTGCAGGTCTTAAGCAGAACTTGTCATGTCAAATTGATGTTATTGCCTTTAGAATTGTTATTCTCTGTCTGAAGAACAAGATATTTAAGAGGAGCCTACATTTTACAAAAAAAAAAAAAGTCATTATTTATCAGTTAAATAACATGAGACCCAGCTATCCTCACCACTTCCACAAGCACAGAATACATAGAGACAAGCAAGGCAAAATCTGCTGTGACATAAAGTTATTCCTTGTTCTCATCACCCGCTTTCAAGTCCCTTTACTGAATCTTCTGGTGGTCACTTCTCATCCCTGAAATGAGCAGGAGCTAGGAAGCATCACTTCCTTAAGGCATTTTCACCCCAAAGGTGGGAAAAGAGTTTTACCAACCTTGTGTCTTTATTTTCTTTAAGAGTGCTTTTGCACTTGCAGTTCCTGTTGACGTCACTGATATGTGTGAGTACTTGGGACTTCTTAAAACCAGGCCCGATTTATTTAACTTTTTTAAAGAAAAAATGCATATTGGACACCCAGATTTGAAGCCATTGACCAAATTAAATAGATAATTTTAATAACAGGGTAGAAAAATCAGCAGTTTAGAAAATTGCAGCACTTGTTAAAATGATCTAATACCATTTTGAAGTCATAATGGCAAGAGTTAGCACAAACAATTTCTGTGCAGTATTTAATCATATTGCCAAACAAGAACATAGCTGTGTTTCATCACACAGGCAGCTGTAGTTCTGAAAAGCAGTTTTCTTTCTCTTTGGAAAAAAATATATGTGCATTTACTCATTGTGACTGACTCTTGTGCATACAAGAGCAAGATAGATAGATCCATTGTCAGTGCTAGTATATTGCCTTAAATAAACTGCTACCTACAGGACTCCTGCTCCCACAAGGAAGAGGATAGAAAAGTGATGACAAAGCCACAATGTATTATTCTGTTCAGCAAAAGAATCCAGCCAAGTGCCACAAGTTCCTGTATTCATAGAATCATAGAATCATAGAATGCCTAAGGTTGGAAGGGACCTCTAGAGGTCATCTAGTCCAACCCCCCTGCACACGCAGGGCCACTTAGAGCACGTGGCACAGGACTGCATCCAAGTGGGTCTTGAAGATCTCCAGAGAAGGAGACTCCACAACCTCTCTGGGCAGCCTGTTCCAGTGCTCTGTCACCCTCACTGTCAAGAAGTTCTTCCTTAAGTTCCCTTGGAACTTTTTATGCTTCAATTTGTGGCCATTTCCTCTGGTTCTGTCAGTGACCACCAGTGAAAAGAGGCCAGCCCCATCCTCCTCATTGCCTCCCTTGAGGCACTTATAGACACAGATCAGGTCCCCTCTCAGCCTTCTCTTCTCCAGGCTGAACAAGCCCAGCTCCCTCAGCCTCTCCTCATAGGGCAGACGTTCCAGGCCCCTGATCATCCTAGTCGCCCTGCGCTGGACTCTCTCCAGCAGCTCCACATCCCTCTTAATGCACCCCAGGATCCCATTGGCCTTCTTGGCCACGAGGGCACACTGCTGCCTCATGGTCAACCTGTCGTCCACCATGACGCCCAGGTGCTTCTCAGCAGAGTTACTCTCCAGTAGATCGGTCCCCAGCCTGTACTGATGTCTAGGGTTGTTTCTCCCCAGGTGCAGGACCGTGCACTTGGCCTTGTTGAATTTCATGAGGTATTTATTTTTTACAATATTTTTTATTTTTTACAATATTTTTTACAATATTTTAGTAATGGTAAGAAACTTTAGTCACTGATGTAGAAAGAGACTAGATAACATAGACCAACTGCTCTGGAAGCTAACTCAGACTCTTTGTCCTAGTGAAAAGGGTGGGTGTGTTGGGATGAAGTGGTTCAGTGCTATTATCCTTAAAATTCATTTTGCTGAAACATTGTATAGGAAGCATAATTTCTTCTTCTACTTACTCAGCTATTATAAGGTATGAAACAATTAAGAAAAGCTCAATTTGGAAAACATTTGATTCTTTGTCTTTCATATAATATTGTGATTCATCTGTTTGCAATTCCTTCTTGTTTGTTTCAGTGTTGCCATTGCAGTCCTTGCCTTTCAAGTACCAAGTAAATTGTTGAAAAATACTTCTTTTTTTTAATTATGTAGACAGTATGTTCCTATAGACGGAAATACTTTATTATTATGGACACTAACATTTCATCTATTGTAGCTACTCTCCCCTTTTTCAATATAAGTATATCCATTAAGAGTCTACTTTTTAAATTCTTTTCTTATAATGACTTCAAAAGATTTGCTCCTCAAAAAAAGGCATGGCAATCAAATTTGGAGTCATCTGCCCTCCGTCTCCTTCTCTAGGTCATTGACAGAGATGTTAAACACCCAGCATTGTTTTTTGCCATTTTTTGAATATGGGCCATTTGCCTTTTTCCAGTTCTCGGGGATCTTCCTCAATCTTCACAAAATTTCAAAGGTGATGATAGAGAGCAGCCACACCAACACATTGTCCAGCCCCCTCAGGTGAAGCCATGGGGTCCCAGGGACTTTTGAAGATCAAGTTCTCCCCTCGCAAGTAATCCCGGACTCATGCCTTATCCCTGGCTGGTAGCTCCCCCCCTCCTTAAGCCCTGTCAGTAAGCACAGAGGCCTGGCAGACCTTCGCAGTGAAGACCAAAGCAAAGATGACAGTGAATACCAAAGCCTTCTCTATATCTGCTGTCACTAAATCAACTGCTCCATTCAGTAGTAGTCCCACATTTTCCTTGTTTAACCTTTTACTGCTAATTTAGCAGTAGAATTTCTTGTTGCCCTTGACATCCCTTAAAAGTCTCAACTTGCTTTGGTTTTTCTGATACTATCCCTACATGTCCAGATGATAGTTTTCTGAATTTCCCCTTTGTAGTCTGATCCTGCTTCCCACTCCTATATGCTGCCTTTTTGCTTTGGAGCTGTGCTGTGAGTTCCCCACTTAGCTAAGCCAACTCTTGATTTCCCGGGTATTGGGATGGACCATTCTTCTGTGTGGAGGATGCTGTCCTTAAAGACATGCCAGACTTCTTGAGCTCCTTTGCTCTTCAGAGCTACTTCCCATGGGATCCCACCTACTAGTTTCTGAATAAGCCAAAATCTGCTTTTCTAAAGTCCAGAGTCTGTGCTCTGTTGCTCTCCTTCTTCCCCCTCAGTATGCTGAACTTCATGATTTCAAGGTCCCTACAGCCAAGATTACCATGATTATCATGTTCCCAACAAGTCCTCCCTTGTTAGTGACTAGAGGATGCAGCTGTGCAATGCCCTTGTTTGGCCCATGAAGAACCTGTATCAGGAAGTTACACTGACACTCTCCAGAAATCCTCCTGATTGCATGAGTCCCAGCACATTGCCCTTCCAGGAGATGTCAGGGAGGTTAAAGCCCCCCAGGAGGATTGGGTTCTGTGACACAGAGATTTCCCCACATTGTTTAAAGAAGTCCCAGGCCCTAGAGACAAGAGAAGAAGCCTGGAAAGAGGAACACTTGCTCTGGGTAGAGGAAGATTGGGTAAGAGATCACCTAAGGAAACTCGATACCCACAAATCCATGGGCCCCGATGGGATGCACCCCAGAGTTCTGCGGGAGCTGGCAGACATCGTAGCCAAGCCACTCTCCATCATCTTCATCCTGGAGAACGGGGGAGGTGCCAGAGGACTGGAAGAAGGCCAATGTCACGCCAGTCTTCAAAAAAGGCAAGAAGGAGGATCCGGGCAACTACAGGCCAGTGAGCCTCACCTCCGTTCCCGGAAAAGTAATGGAATGGCTCATACTGGCCATTGTCTCCAGGCACATGGAGGACAAGAAGGTGCTCAGGACTAGTCAGCATGGATTCACGAAAGGGAAATCATGCTTGACTAACCTGATAGCCTTCTATGATGGAATGACCAGCTGGATCGATGAGGGGAGAGCGGTGGATGTCATCTATCTTGACTTCACCAAGGCTTTTGACACCGTCCCTCACAACATCCTCCTGGACAAGCTCCGGAGGTGTGGGCTGGATGAGTGGTCGGTGAGGTGGATTGGAAATTGGCTAGACGGCAGAACTCAGAGGGTGGTGATCAGCGGTGCAGAGTCTAGTTGGAGGCCTGTGTTGAGCGGAGTCCCCTAGGGGTCAGTCCTCGGTCCAGTCCCGTTCAATTTATTCATCAACGACCTGGATGAAGGCACAGAGTGCTCCCTCAGCAAGTTTGCAGATGATACAAAGCTGGGAGGAGTAGCGGATACTCCAGAGGGCTGTGCTGCCATCCAGAGGGACCTGGACAGACTAGACAACTGGGCGGAGAGAAACCTCATGAAATTCAACAAGGTCAAGTGCACGGTCCTGCACCTGGGGAGGAATAACCCCAGACACCAGTACAGGCTGGGGACCGATCTTCTGGAGAGCAGCTTTGCAGAGAAGGACCTGGGCATCATGGTGGATGACAAGTTGACCATGAGGCATCAGTGTGCCCTCATGGCCAAGAAGGCCAATGGGATCCTGGGGTGCATTAAGAGGAGTGTCTCCAGCAGGTCGAGGGAGGTGATCCTCCCCCTCTACTCAGCCTTGGTGAGGCCACATCTGGAGTACTGTGTCCAGTTCTGGGCTTCCCAGTACAAGAGGGATGTGGATCTACTGGAGAGAGTCCAGCGCAGGGCGACTAGGATGATTAGGGGCCTGGAACATCTGCCCTATGAGGAGAGGCTGAGGGAGCTGGGCCTGTTGAGCCTGGAGAAGAGAAGGCTGAGAGGGGATCTAATCAGTGTCTGTAAGTACCTCAAGGGAGGCAGGGAGGAAGATGAGGCTGGCCTCTTTTCAGTGGTGGCCACCGACAGAACTAGAGGAAATGGCCACAAACTGAATCATCAAAAGTTCCACAGGAACTTAAGGAAAAATTTCCTGACAGTGAGGGTGACAGAGCACTGGAACAGGCTGCCTAGAGAAGCTGTGGGGTCTCCTTCTCTGGAGATCTTCAAGATCCACTTGGATGCGGTCCTGTGCTACGTGCTCTAGGTGGTCCTGCATGTGCAGGGGGGCTGGACTAGGTGACCTCTAGAGGTCCCCTCCAATCTTAGGCATTCTATGATTCTAAGTCTTTGTCTACTCCATCACTCTGAACAGCAGGTCTGTAGCATCCCCCCACTATGGTGTCAGCTTTATTGGCCACTCCTCTGACCCTGACCTATAGGCTCTCACCCACTTGTCATCTGTTCCCCATATCTGAATACCCCTTCATATGGAGGGCAGCCCCTCTCCTCATCTCCCCTGCCTGTCTACCCTGAAGTGCTTGTGTCCATCCATCACAGCACTCCAGTTGCATGAGCTGTCCCACTACCTCTAAGTTATCCCAGTGATGTAGTTTTGTGACTACATGTAGGGGCTTTAGTCCCTTCTGCTCATCTCTCAGGCTACCTGTGTACATGCGTATACACTTGAGATGTGTGTCCCTTTGCTGCTTTATTTCTGAAGTCTCGCTTGTTCCTGTCACTCTACATCCATTGTTTTCCACCCTATCCATTTCTTCACTTAGCTGTGGGTTACCATCTCCTTCCCTGTCATTCCTAGTTTAATGTTTTCATCACCAGTTTGGCCAGCCTGTCAACAAAGATGCTCTCATCCCACTTTGTCAGGTGGATCTTGTCTCTTCCCAGCAGTCTTCAATCCACAAATTTGGTCCTGTGGTCATAAAAGCCAAATCCCTATTGATGACATCAACTGTGCAACCAGGCATTGACCCACAGGATCATTCAGCTCCTCATCAAGCCTTTCCCTTCGTTAGAAGAATTGATGAGACACCACCTCGGCCCCCGTGTCTTTGACCTGAGCTGTGCAGTCACTCCTGATATGCTCTGGGTTTCCTTTAGCCATATCATTCGTGCCCACAGAGATAAGCAGGTAGGAGGAAATAGTCTGAGAAATAGAGAAGTCTTGGTGATCTCTCCACAATGTCCTTGATCTGAGCCCCCAGTAAGTAGCACATCTCCCTTGACATCAGGTCAGGTCAGCAGATGATGGCCTCCATCCCCCACAGCAGGGAGTCACCCACTACTATCACTTATTTTCTCCTGAACATTCCTGCATGATTCAGGCTTAGCTCTGATGCTTCTCCAGACAGGAATTTCTACCCCTTGCCTGCTACCAGGGCACTGAGCCTATTCTGTAGCTGCAAATCTACAGGTAGAGCAGGAGCCGTCTTTCTGTTGCCAGAAGTCATAAGCTTCCAACCTTAGCCATCACGGTAGTCTGAGTCTCTATTTATTTGCCTCATAGTCAGCCACTGTATCTGGCTGCCTCTTTCTGCACAGTTAAGGTTCAGGCTCTGGTCTCTGTGAGGATCACTTACCTTCTTAAGTTGGCAACATAGCTCCTGGGCCAGCACACCTTTCCTGCAGGCGAGTACACCACCTCTGCCTGCCCCAACCCCAGGGGTAGACACATCAGGTACTGCCTGCAGCCCCAGGCCTGGGCAGCTGTCTGTTGCAGTTTGGAAGCTGGGGCGGGGGAGGAAGGAGATACCAAATATTGTGTTAGCTATATGCCCGACTCTGGTAGTATCGGATTCATGAACAGTTTGTCAACTGTAGGTCTGACTGCCTTCCAAATAAGTATTTGAGTTCACAAATAGCATGATTTATTCAAATGCAACATTTACAAAGCAGGTTTCAGTGTCAGTACAGAAAATTCTCTACTACAGTGTGGGATTTTTAGCTAGCTCTGATGTACAAATGTGCAATCATCACTCACCCCAGAAGATGGGAGAGGGCTCTCAGTCTTGAGTCTCCTCAGGCAGCGTCCCAACCCAAGGGAAGGAAAGGGGTTCAGCCCGTCGACTGACCCAAAAGTTACAATGGAATCTTTCCTCTAACTTCTTTCCTCCTTAGTTCACCTTTTATACTTTTTCTTTACATTCAGGTGGAGCTTCAGTGACTATAATCATACTTAATATTGTTATTGATTAGTGAAAAAGTCTCTTGCTTTCATTTAAAGGTACAGTCAATTAAAAATCTAGAGCACATCCTCAGTGAGGAATGGTCGTACCTCGAAGGCGGGTAACTTTTGGGATGGAGGTGTGTTTTGGCATTACAATGAGTTTATAAAGAGCAAAGTTCATCCGAAAGGAGTGATTTGCCACCTTTGCTGGCTCAGCACCGGACATGTTATCGTATATCTCCCATTGGACAGTTACTGTGCAGCTTATCAGCGGCCCAGCACAGGGAGTGCAACAGAGTTTGGCCATGGTGTCTTCACTCCGCTCCATCCTCTGTTACTCCTCTTTGCAGCTGCGAGGAGGGCAGATTGTGTTGCCAAGGGAACCATGGTGCATACCAGCCATCCTGGAAGTGGCAACTGTGTATTACCCCAAGCAAGCTTCTGTAATGCCCAAACTTGTTAGGCCCTAGTTTTTCTGTTTCCTCTTTTCAAGCAATTCTTCCACACTGTCTCCTCCCTCTGGAGCTCTAGGCTGAGGCCTCTGAGGTATTTTATCTCCCATAGCTCAAAATATTAAAGTAGGGGATAGTCAGTTCCAAAACTCAAAATATTAAAAAAAAAAAAAAAATAGCTGCTTCTTTGGGAGTCAAATGCATTGAAGGTAAAGTTCATCTGGCCTGCCTCATCCATGGTATTATAGACCTTTTCCATTAATGCAGTAGCTGATATTTCCAATATTATCTGCCCTCAGGTGTCTTAGGCAAAGTAGCCTTTTCTGGAAGGCATCATGCTGTTTCTTTTCACAGTAACTATTAATTCAGATGTTACCTGTTGCACACATGCTCCACTATTACAGTTTAAGTACCCAAACCCACACTGAGAATGACACCATATTGGAGGATTCTCATGACATATTAGGTCTTATTTATTGTGATGATTTGCACTGATACTCACGTGGTCACATTCCAACCACTGTAGTTTTGTACTCTCATTAGCTAATCTCTCAAGTCCAAAGCTCAGTGCCTCATTCCATACTCCATTGAATTTGCTGGGGGTTGGGTGATTTCTGGCACAGAGAATTCCTAAACATCTCCCTGTGAGAGGCACTGAATCTAAAATCTAAATTCCTAACAATTTAAAAACCTAAAAATAAACTCTCTAGGTATCTATGGTACCCCCATGTAGGTATTTCATTAGCGCTGTACTTAATGGTAGTTACTTGAAGATTCATACTTCCCCTAAAATGAAGCATTTTCACAGCTGTGGAAACTGAGTGATCTCTAATGTCAAAATTATTATTTCATAAAAAAACAGCAATAACTTTAAATGAATATTCAGAATTCTTTACCTTTTGCTGTCAACAGTAGTCAGAACTTCAGCATACAAACTAATTGAGATTTTGTTGATTTTTTTTTTAATGCAAATCTTGTACACTTCCTTTCTATGTAATCTCTGTAAAATAACACATTTTAATTTGCTAAGAATGTTTATGAACAACAGGGAATTAAAATTATTTTTTTAAACTATTTAAAGTATTCCAGGCAGTATCCTTCTCACAAAGTATCCACAATTGTGAGTAGTCAGAGGACTTACATTGGGCCCATATTGGTAGAGAAAACCATAAAAAATCCAAACACAGAACTTTTATCAGAAAAGTATATTGACTTATTTATTTGGAGCATTGTTTTCCTAAGAGTAGATTCACTTATCTGCTGTTTCTCTTTTTCTCTGCAAGTGAGAAACTGGGAAATGTGATCCTTTCTGATCCCTACTTTGTTGGGGACTTGATTTTCCTGAACTCTGAAGTAATGGCATATTGCAGAACTTGCCATAGAAAAGATTTTATATTGGTTTCAAGCATATTATATTGAAATGTATGGAAAAAAAAAAGATTTTCTTAACTATGTGTTATTAAGCTAAGATTGTGGTTGAGGTCTCTATGAAACAAAAAATGCTACCCTTCTCAGAGGTTGATAATCACATATCAACAAACAGGTAAATAATTTAATGCAATAACTCTCTTTTTTTCTAGACCAATTTAATAAAATATGTACACATCTGCATTTATATACAGATGTACACACCTATATATCTTCATGTTTTTACATATATAGATCCGCACTTATGTACTGATAAATATGGTGGCAATCAAGCTAAGCCTATATCTCTAATGTGAGTTTCAAGAGATCTAGTAATATTCTTTAAAGTTCCCATTATACTGGCACTAAGTTCTATTTTCACATACTTACCTATTTCCTTGTCTTGAGCTAGCTCATAATAAACAGGTCTAGTATAACTAACATAAACTGCATTCTTTCACCCCGCTGTCAGTAATCCTAATACTGTTCTATTCCTTATATTCCAAATTATGTGTAAAATCCAGGCAATCCTTTATCTGCACTCATCAACACTATCCTGTCCCAAATATTTTTGAAAAATCCTTTCTCTCAATCATAGGCAATATGGTAACCTATTTGGAACTGCATGTGCACTAATTAAAGGACAACAAAACAATATATCTCACCTGATATTTGTAACCAAAATTTAGAGTTTGTGATACAATCAAATATCCTGAGAACTTTTTAAAATCCTGATTAGAATAGTCAGCCTACAAAGCTTTTTCCAGGAGTTCTGGAAAATTCTCTGACCACAGCCAATATTGGGGAATACTCTAAAGCACTAATGGCAACTGGTACCAGTATGAGATTTGAGATCTCCAGAGATTAGAATCTATTTGTTTGTTTGTTTTTTTCCCAAGTCAGGTTTCACTCTCTGTGAAGATAAGTTTGGAGGTATATACAAATTCCTGTTACTGTTCCAGGACACTTTCACCTGACAAGACTAATTCACCATAAAGTTCTATTCTAAACAGAAATCTGCCCTATAAAAATTTCAGCATAGTTTTTTTTCTTGATTGGGTGTCTCAGACTTCCAGCCTGAAACCCTTATAAATTCAACCTGGAAGATATGATTTTTTTTAAATTATTTTCTCTGACTTGCATGCTGTTGGAAAAAAAAAAAAAAAAAAACTGCAAATGAAATGGGAATTTTGGTTGCCCCTATTGATTTACAAGTCAGAATGGAACCCACTCACTTCCTCACTGCTCAGTTCTCCAGCACCAAGAATACAATAACTTACTGTAGTCATTAGAGTCTACACATATAATTTGACAAATGTTATACAGAATAATTGTATTAAACTACTTATTTTGCAATTACAGAGGACATCTAACTTACCTTAATAGACTTTTAAATTTTAAATATTTTATTGTTTACTAATAGGAATTTTATGACATTATGAAATGATTTATTTGTTGTGTAACTGTTCTCAGCAAAGATTAAAAACGGACATGGAAGCCATAGATGAATTGCCTTAGATTATACTTTTTTATGAGAATGTGTGCAGATACATCAGAAACAGAAGATTCTTTCTTTTAATCATTGATCAGTAAATCTGGTTGCACCACTTTCAAAACACGTTTTTATGAAAACATCCTGTTTGTCCAAGCTGAAACATATGAAAGAGACTTACTGAGTTGTACAGAGTTTTTTATTAGAAGGTTTTGTAGCATCCCAGGCCACATAGTTATTCCAGATTAGAAAAAATAAAATTAAAAATCTGATTATTTTATCTAGAAATAGATATTTCAATGTAATTTTACTTGTGAAAATGCTTTAAATGCTTTGTTTTTACCTCAATGCAGAACAAAAACTTCAAAAGCTTGAATGTTAAAATCAAACTGTCATTTTTAACCAGTTTTAATAATCAATAATATTGTTTTACATTACAGTTTTGCTTTCCAGAGGATTACAACATTGGACTCAAATTATCCATTCAGATAATAGTACTTTCTAGAGCCTCTTTCATCCAAAGATCTCAAATATAACTAATTAAACCTTGCAATATTTCAGTCATGAACATTGTGCCTAACATATTACAGAAAATGCAGGTACAGGTTAATTACTTTCCTATTGTTGTACTGGTAGACTGCTGTAAAATCACATCTCCTGACTCCCAGTCCTATCATCTGATCATGATGATTCTGTCAACTTGTGGGAAATATTTACTATCATTAAGCCACAATCCAAAATATTATTGTCCACAAAAGTAGAAGTCAGACTGTAGGTCTCAAAGGAGACAAATGTTAAAGAGGAGTCAAGTTTTTATTAATGAGTGACTTACTATTTGTTGACAAGAAAAGTTAAAAATTTTTTTTTTTTTTTTTCAAAAAAAAAGAGCTATTTTAGTATTATGGTCATCAAATGATACATCATTCATTTATTAAATGTGAGCACTATTACATATGAAATGCGGACTAATTATTGTAAAAGCATTAATCAATTTGTTAAGAACTCTTCAGTAATAATGTAGTCTCTTTGTTGCTACCACAGTAAGATTTATCTCACATAAGCATAATCTGCTTATTGATACAAATACCATCTCCTTTTAGTTAATTTCTGGAAAACATTATAGAAGCACTCTAGACTGAAAGGGATGATAAATATTTTTTCAGAATGAAAATTGAAGTGGATTGATTAGGAGCAATTTTTTACATTTTACATAATAAAAAGATGAACTACATGGATCGCGGAGACAATTTGCAGAGCAAACTCTTATCTCTGATGCTAGAATATTGTAGAAGTACACTTCAAGGAATCAGAGAAAACCATTTGCCCAACCATGTCATTTAAGTAGTGAACACAAGTAGTGGATTTTTCCATTACCTTTCATATTAGCCTTGCTACATTCTACCTGTAACCCTCATTTTAATAGGGCAATGCTCTTTCATACAATTTTGTAACTATAACAAAGGTCCACTTCAAAATTTTTCAAAGTAGACTAAGGACATTTAAAAAACAAACAACAACAACAACAACAACATAATTAGGGACATAACTAATTTCACAAAATTCTGGTAATGCGTTGTAAAAACAAATAATTTGCTAAGAGGTCTAATAAATCCCCATCTTCAGGAATAGAAAAGAACATTTCCTCTATTTCCTATGGCAAGAGAATATAGTGACTGTTGTCTTCTGACTACTCACTTTGTGGTTGCCTCAGCTCCTGTGAAATTTATTTTAGGAAGCATTTTTTTTTGTAACAGGAAATTGACAAGCTGAAATGGACAGATCTTATTTAAATCAAGACAGAATGTTTTTAGTACTTTTCACATGAAAATAGATAATATCATGTAGCAAGGAAAAAATAGAAAAAAAAAGGTATACCTTTAGCTTGAGCAAAAGTTGGTTCTGTGTAATGCTTCAAAGTTCCTTTATTGAAATAAGAACATTTTTTAAAGTTAAATCCATAAATAACTAGGAAGAAATGTAAACATGTTTAAAGAAAGTATTTTTAGTCATTTCAGAACAAAAGCAAACAACAATACTCACAGTGCCAGATTATAGAGAGTTTTCTAATAAATGTAATTACTTTTACATGTCTTTTTCTGGCATTCTGATGAAATGTATTAAATGCAAGTATTGTGACACTCGAGATATTTTATGCTGTACCAAAACTAAATTAGAGGTTTGATTCAGAAAGAACTGCTCTACTTCTGCATTGCACACACAAGGACATAAAAATCTGAAAAACTGCTTTTGCTGCAGCATAAATAGAATCTATACAGAGAAAATGGAAGAGTTGGAAATACTGGCTTATTTTTTTAATGACAGCATTATTTGTAACACTTTAATACAGCTAACAACATTCTCATTGATGAAATGCTCTGCTTTAAAACATGGTTAGAGAAACCTGCCTCTTCCTGAAAACTGTATTAACATTATTAACTGCAGTAATTCAATGTAAATAGTAAATACCTGCTGTTTGTCTAAATACTGATTTGAATGTATTACTTAGATGCCATAACAGTAAGGCCAACATGGATACATTTACTCTGTAATATTTACTGGATTTCAGCAATTATTTTATTATTATTATTTATACTATATTTATAGACATCACACTAACTTGGTTGGGACAGTTGTGTGTGTGTGTGGGGGGTGTTAGGTAATACTTTTTTCTTTCCCTTTTTTCCCCACAAAGACATTATTTTAATAAACATATTATATATACCAATATAGACAGGGCATAACAGTTTTAAAAGGATTAGTATCTTGAAAAAGAGTCATGAGTTATGGTCTGCCTATTGCATGTGCTAGTAATCCCTGTACAAATGCAGGACTCACTGAAGGTTTAGATAAAATTGAGCTAGGTAACCCAATCTTAAAAAGAATATGACTTTTCCAAACCTAGACCAGCTAGGACACAGCTCATGACCTATTCCAGTGAAATCAGGAAAGGAATGACAAATAGGCTATTTGTCAAATATAGTCCTGTTCGGTCTAACAGCAAATTCAGTAATGCTGTAGCTCTGGAGGAGCACATTGCAGAACCAATGATCTTAGACACTGTAGTTACACATAATAATAATTTTTAAAAAGTGTTAAAAATCCTAATGGTCTTACGGTTTAAGTAAGCAAAATCTGTAAAGTATAGGAGAAAAAAAGTATTAGCAGTATACACAAGAAAGTGAGAAACTAGAACACAAGATTAAGTTCTTGGCAAGGTTGTCTGTATTGAGGTACTGTTTCTAGTAACATAACTAGTTCTGTTTATTTTTTTTTAAATCTAACAAAGATTTTCTATAAAATGGTACTCTCCACCATCATTGAATTTATCAGTTCTCAAAAAGATATTTCAACATAATGCCATCATTATTGTATTTAGTATTGCTATGAATTCTCTATCTAAACAAGTATTATTGATATTATTATAATTAATATTAGTTATAAGTGTTCAGTTAGTGGTTTAAATTAGGTGGTTTTACTGCTTGGACAGATTAGCTTATTTTTGTATGTGTTTTTTTTTTTTTTTTTCCCAAAACTTAAGAAAAAATTTATATGTGGGAACATGAATAAATTATGGCATTAACTGCACTTCTATTAATGATTGTGAACATATTATCTATTTTAAACCGGAGAGCATCCTGAACAAAATCTATGTTATATTAGAAAGATAGTTCCTCTACTAGAGTTGCAGCATAAACTGACAAAATATTTGTTCTGCAAATACAACTTTAGCAATCCCTGAATAAAAGATGGTTTCTAATCATCACATTTTTAGCCAACATTTTATATTGACAAAACCTTCTCGTGCAAGTCTATTCCTATTTTTGCTTTTTCTTAATTTATATTGGGGATTATTGAATACAAAGGCACTATCATAAGGAGTTTTTGAACCAGAAACTGCTGAAAGAATATATCAGGGAAATAGTATTATATATTCCTATGCTACTCAAGACATCCACTGTAGCCATTTTCAGGGACATAATACTGAATTATGTAGACTGTTGGTCTTACCCTATACAGGCTTCTTATATTTTTTGTTTATAAAACAAAGATTCATTAAAAAAGTACTTGCCCTAGTATTGTAAGATCAGGGGTTTTTTTGTATATTAGTTTATTTTGTTTACAAATGTATTCTGAGAATTCATTAGGATGGTTGGTAAATTCTCTTTTTAAGTAGAAGAAACAACTTTAAAAATTAATTAGAATTCTTGGCTGCATTTGATTATGAGGTTATTTCATAATTACTCAGCAGGATCTAGGTATTTACTAATGCAGAAGTGACAGTACATGATACTGCTGAATTATAACTGCACAGCTGGAGAAGATACTTAGAAAAATGAAGAACAGATAAATGTAACATTTCAAAAGCATTAGGGGAAAACTCATCATTGAGCAGAATCCTTTTCCCCCCTCTAGTTACTATTCACAGTTGTAAAATTCAGCCTGGTTGTCTATTTTCTATGGCTCAAGGAGCCTGCCTAATAGAACCAGTTGGTTCTTCACATATGCAACTTACAGGAATTAGAATATTAGTAAGTAGAAGGAAAGGATACTCCTACCTAACAGAGAAATAGGGAAACTATTACAATAGGGCCTGTACTCCTTGAATTGAATTTAGTATTTCATACATTTATACTTCATGGTAAGTCACTCTTCTCTCCCAGCAGAGAAAAGAGAATTTTCATAGAAGTATCAGTTTAATGTGAATTCACAATAACACTTTCAGACTGAACACCCTTTAGGAAATCCTTTAATATTTCTAACTATTTTAAGATGACATTATTACAACTAGCTGTTGCTTCCTTAAAATGCTGTCTCATTCAACAAAAAAGAAGCTGCTGGATTAGAAACACAGAAATAGCTGTGGCCAAATTGGTATCTAGTAGGATTAGATGACTCCTCAAACTGTTCTCAACATCTTTATTTGGAATCCTTCCATATTCTTTGCTCTAGCCCCTGCCTTGCTCTATATTCTGAGAGTGAATACCCTTAATGGAAGTAGGGCACAGCTAAGTTTCTCACAGAATTTTCTTCCTTCTACTACCTTGCCTTAGTGACAGGGGTTTTAAACGAGATCTGATGAAGATAACTGTCAGAGCCAAAACCAATTTATTGCTTTTGGTTTCTGTAACAGCTGAAAAAGGCAACAAGAACAAACTTTCACCATTTATATTAATAACATCCAAGACTTCATGTGACAACATTGCAGGTTTCATGCTCTAGAAGTGAATTAGGTAGAAATTTCCATTGTGACCAGTAATGAAAAAATGCAATTCTTTTTCCATTAATGTGAAAACCTTCCTGAAGAACACAGTTTCTGAATTTGAAAAGACAGAAATACTACAGATGTGGAAGTCTATTTGACAGCTGGAAACAAAATGTGAGCAAGAGAAAGTGGATGCGTGAAATAACATGAAGAAGGGAAGAGCAGGAACTGCTTTCTGATAGAGGGCTACACGCAACTCAGGGCTGCCAATGGCAATTGGCTTCAGCAGTTTATACAGGAACTCTGTTGCACTCCCTAGCAGATGCACGGACATACTTTTGTTCCTAATCATTTCCAGAATCTGTGAAAGATGCAGCTTGTTCCCTGAATTTGGCCCATAATAAAAACTTATGATTATTTGAAAGACCGACACATGCCTAGCACATAGAGACAATATACATACACACAGAGCAAAACTGTTAGGACTAGTAATAGAGATCTTGGTTCTGAGAGCTGATAAAGTGGATTAAGCATTAAACAAGGACTTGAATTTGGTACATACAATCACATATGGCATTTACTGTTTGACATGCTGCCCTTAACTGGGCACATGTTCTCAAAATCACTTCCTTCCTTTCTTTCTTTCTTGTCTGAAAGTTACAAAACTATGTAATACTATTTAATTCTGTAAGCTTAAATACAAACATGGAATAATTATATGCCAGAAAATTACATTGAAATATTTACAGTGCAAAGTCAAGCACTAAACAGCTAGACAGTATTGAGATTTAGGCTGCTTGTACTTGAGAACATACACAGCAGTAGCTTTCCAGGAAGAACTGGAATACTAGCTGTATTTCCTGTTAAAGAGATTACATGAGATGAAGCTTGATCGGTCCCCTAACTTTTTTTTTCTTCTCTGAAATATTAATCAAAGATCCAGCAACACAGGTTTCACAAAGACAAAAAAAACAGCCTATGCTGTTATAGTTCTAAATGATGCATGATCACCAAGAGTCTATCAGAAAATAAGAGCGCAAAAAGGGGGCATCTTATCAATGTATATAAGTTTCTGAAGTGAAGGTATCAAGAGAATGGGGCCAGGCTATTTTCAGTAGTGCCCAGTGACAGGACAAGAGGCAATGGCCACCAGCTGAAGCACAGGAAGTCCCAGCTGAACATGAGGAAAAACTTCCTGATTGACAGTGACAGAGCCCTGGCACAGGCTGCCCAGAGAGGTTGTGGAGTCTCCTGCTCTGGAGATCTTCAAAACCCGTCCAAATGCGACCCTGTGCCATGTGCTCTAGGTGTCCCTGCTGGAGCAGGGGGATTGAACTAAATCTCCAAAGGCCCCTTCCAACCTCAACCATACTGTGATTCTGTGGTATTGCACAGAATTCTACTGCCATTGGTTCTCTACCCCAGACAGAATTTTGAATTCTACCATTTTCAAAAAAAAAAAAAAAAAAAAGAAGGGGAGGGGGTAGGAGAGAGAGAGAGAGAGATCCATTTCTAATACTCTATACACACCATAAGGTGTATATTTTCCTTTGAAAGGGACTAAAGAGATTCCCTCAAAAAGTTTTCATTTAATTTTTAATTGGCTTTTTAAAAACATTCTACAAGCAGAAATTAGAAAAAAAAGGTATACAACATAAGTATACATGCATAACATATATGGAGCACAAGTGTACAATTATACTGTGAAGAGATTAGACTATCAAATACTATAAAGGTTGTCTGTGGGTTCAAAACTATTAGTAATGATTAACAAGATAAAATAGATTCTCCATGTTATGATCATTCTTTCTGTTAATAAAGGATTTTAAAATATTTTGATTTTTTTTAAGTACATAGATTTTTATCCCATTTAAGTATACACTGTTTTTTTCCTTCACTTGAATATTTAGAGTAAGATTTCATTTCGGGTTCTTTCACACTAATTATGTATATAAATTTTCACATTGGCATGGTCAGAAGTAACTTTGCATCTAAACAATAATTCTTTGTTTAATTGCTTTCCTCTGAGAAGAGATTAACAGTCTCTACTAACTACCTTTTAAAATCAGGTTATCAGTATCAAAATCAGTAATAATCCTTTTAAGCATAAGAATGAGCTAATCTTATCTTTATTAACCATTTCCTAACAAAATCTGCTACTCCAGATCACCACTCAGGAACACAGAGGATTTTGCAGAATGAAAGTGATACATGAATTTCTTAGGTCAAACGTGTTTAAGTTTATTTAAATATGATCACCATAAGAAACAAATTGCTAAATTCCTCCTGTCCCTGCCCCCAGGAATATGCTGGTTGGCTAACATCAAATAGATAATCAATCTGTATTGAGTAGAAGACAGACAATTCACCTTTGGGAGCATCCAAGATCCAAAGAGGTAAAATGGGATATTCCAAATCTCTTAGATCTGTAAGAAATCATTGCTCAAATACCTGTCTTTTAATCTAAGTTTTACTTAAGTTACTACTGCTATTTTCTTCCTGGATCCAATTAATACATGCTTCCAGCTATGTCAAAGGAACTTTAACACGTCATGTGGATGAAAACCAAGTTTCTACTTTTGCTGCAATGTTAGATGCAGACATTTTCTTTTAAGTTAAAAGAAAAAAAAAAGAATCCAAAAAGACATACTTACTCTTCTGATATTTGCTCAAGCTGTGACATGTCTCTCACTAGTGTTATATAGAAATTTGACATCAAATCAGTCCTTTTAAGTGTGATGATGTAGAAGCAATTCATAGAACTGGAATGTTAAAAATAAACATGCATTTCAAACATTTAAATAAGTAAACTCTGATCAACATAAACAGCCTACATAGCTTTCTCATGGAGTATCAAGAAAGTACTTACATTTCTACAAGCAGTCCTTATTGGTAGCTTCATCTTTTCTGATGATTTAATTGGAAGCATTGAAGGAAAAAAAAATTTGCTGTGGTTGGAAAGAGAGAGGACAAAAAAATATTTCTCCTCTTGATTTTTTTTTGTTCCTGTAGGTCTGCTAGCAGTAAATCTACTTTAGAAATTGACCTTATAAGTTACTGTCCTATCTCATTAGCACTGCTATGAATAGTGTGAGGTGCTATTTACAATACAAACAAGATATGAGCATTTATACCACAGAGGTGATTTTTACACTGTAACTGGATGAAAGCTTTAGGACTGACAAGAGAATGCCAGTCTGAAATATCAGTGTTATCTGGAAACCAAATCCAGCCTGACAGCAGTACTACAAAATTTTGATTGTCTCAGGAACATCAGTGGTTAATAAACTCTAGCCCATTGTTAGCTTTTGAAGTGACTGTGAACACTTAAGTTGTATAACTGTGCTTGAAACCTTTTTACCACCCAAAAAAAGAAGGGCCAAAAAAAAAAAAAAAAACCCAAAAACAAAAAAACTTCAGCAGACTTAATTTCTCCACAAAACTACATAACAAAGAAAACAAAACAAAACAAAACTGTAAGTACACAAGACTTGCCTTCTGCCGTTTAAACCTGCAGGGGAATTAAAAACAAGTCTCCTTAAATTTCTCCTTTTCCTAGGTGAAGTAACACATTTATTTACTCATCAATAGGCCTAAGGGTATCTTGTCGGGTAGGAGGCTGCATATTCTGCCTTTCCCGATGCGGTTTCCCATCGAGGGTGATGGAGGCGCAAATAGCCACCCCTCGCGTAGCGCGGCCACCGCGTAACGAGTCCTCAGGGGCGACGAAGCCGAACACCATCCTACAGACACTAGCAAAGCCACCCCCTCAAGCAGAGAGGCACTCTGCAAGCACCACCCCCNAAAAAAAAAAAAAAAAAAAAAAAAAAAAAAAAAAAAAAAAAAAAGTCTCAGTAACCAATCACCAATCAGAGGCGCAGGACAACGCGCGCCTCTAAGCCTCGCGAGGGCTCCACCTTGCTGGCGGTAGGCGACGAGCGAAAGGTGGAGTTTTTAGAGGCGCCATTTTCTCGTCTCACAGTTGAGACTGTTTTTGCTTCCATTTCTCGCTGCTGTTCTCCTCACAGTCTCTACTTAGCAGGTAAATAAACAAATAAATAAATAAATACCTGGATGGGTTACGGCGGTGTGAGGTGTATTATGTAGTGCTGCTTTCTGGCTTGGCTCGTCATTTGTCATGGCTCGCACGGAGGGCGGACTAAAGGGGTACTCGCTCTCTGCCCTGATAGGCGGCTCCTTTGGCCAACAGGGCTGTGGCGGACCCGCGCGGAGGGGAAACGGATGGACTAATGGCTGAATGGTGGTTGTGCGTGCGTTGGCGGGAGGGTGAGTGGGAGGGATGGTGTATTCCCCTTTTTCTCATATGTGCTGTGGGGCCAGCAACGGGTACAAGTAAGTAGGGCCTATGCGTATGTGGGGAGATGTAGTTGGCGGAGGCGAAGAAGGGGGCGTTCTGAAGGGGGATCTGGGCAAGGCCGTGCCATGCCGGGACTAGCGGAACTGATATTGTGTTCCTTTTGGTGTTGCTGGGTGATATGGTGGATCTGTTCGGCTCTTACTGCTGGGAGCTTCTGCAGGAACAGCCACAGGACTGAACTTTTCTGTGGCGGTGGTGAAATCGGGTAGTGGGCTGGCACCGCTGTGTGGAGTGGATAGAGGTCAGGGTGCTGCTTTTTTAGCTACCGTGGAGCGACTTGGGGTAGCCTTAGTGCTGGAGGAACGCTGCCCGTGCTGAGGGAAGAGCGGGCCGCTGGTGCGGGTATGGTAGCACGGGTAGCGTGGTGGAGGCTGACAGCGCTACCGTTTGTACGCGTTAGGCTGGGGAGCGGCCGCCGCCTTCGTGTGTCCACCCTGGTAACTCTGTGCCTGGGCCTAGTTGTGGAAAGTTATGGCTGGGGGAGAGTTGGCGCTCTGGGCTGCGGCCTCTATGGAGGTGAGTGTGGGAGGCGCCGCGGCGGTGCCCACTTTTTTCGAGGACGATTGCGACGGCGGAGCCGTTCCGCTCGGCCAGCCCCACTGGGGCTCCCGGGAGAGGGCTGCCGACACCTTCTTTGTGTTTCTCTGGGCAGAGGAGGGTAAATCTCATTGTGACCGCATGGTGGTGGCGTTTTTTCCGCTCCCGGCTCCGCCTAGCAGCAGGCAGGCGCCATTACAGCTGGCGCCATTTCTGCTGATTCCTGCCGCCGGGAAAGTGAGGCTCCGCTGCGGGTTATGTAACGCTGTTTCTCCCCGTAGTGGGCTGGGTCGCGGGACTCCGCCGAGCAGCTGCCGCCTGGAGGTTGCGGCGGGAGTCATGAGAGGGGCAGGGCTGAGAGGCGGCCCGTGGTGCGGCTTTCGGAGGGGAAGGTGGCTCAGAAGGATGAGAAGGGCCGCTGAACCCCTGAGGGAGCAGAGAGAGAGGAACGCGCTGGCATTTACTGGCCCTTTTCCGTTTTTGGCTACTGGTGCTGCATTACTTCTTCCATGTCTTCTTTAGTCTTTCGGGGTTTCTAAAACCATTGCGGTAGCCCCTCAAACTCGATTTACATAGTGGAGTGTAGTAACTAATGGAGAACACCTTCAATACATATGTCTAAGGGGGTGTAAGCTTGGTATAGTATATTACACTTATTCCTCTGCAACTTTAAGCTTACCAGGATGTTTGTAAACAAAATAACTGCAGTCTGACAGGGCTAGTCATTTGAACCTTATTTGAACCTGTACGTTTGCAGTCTTGATGGATATTTCTCCTCTTAGTGGTGCATTTGATCTTGTTGCATTTTCTTTTATAAAGAAAAGCTTTGCAACAGAAGCTCAGGGCAAATTCTTGTTTTCTGCTGTAGTGGCTCTGTTCACTTACAGTTCTAATTCTCACAACTGATGTATGCTGCTTTCATAGGCTCCTGGAAGGGTTTTGATCCTGCTCAGAACATTTGAGTTTTGCTCTGTGTTATAAATGGATACACAAACAAATCCTCTCAGCCAATCAATTTGTCAATATGCTTTATTGTAAATAGCAATGTAAATAGCAAGCAAGCAGTGCTGGGTGGCCAGGCACAGCGCTGGGCAGCTGGGGAGTCACTGCTCCACCAATGGCGCACAATTTGTAATTTGCGAGAGCGCATTTTATTCCCCCCCTAGTTCCTCATTTTGTTGTCTTGCTGAGTCATCCGCCAGCCTCCTTTCTGCGTGTGTCCTTCCTTGTTGCTAGGGGGTCTTCCAAGCCCTTTGGTGGTCTTCTTGGGGTCTTCCAGGCCCTCTGGTGGTCTTTTTGGTTGAAGGCTCCTCTTCTTCCTCGGTAAACTTTTTTCACCTTTCTGCTAGCGAGCATGCGCCCTTCAAACTTCTTTTTTTGACCGTTTTGCAACCAGTTTGTGCTAGAGTTTGTGGTTTCTGCTACCACCTCGACAGCCATCTTTGGCAAAATAACTATCGAAATAGCAACAGAGAGCACCAGCTCATCACAAGCTCCCTGTCCTTTTTATTCAAGGCTCACGTTCTTGCTTACCACACTATTTTAGTGACTAATTTTGCAGCATTCTGTCCCTCTGTTCACGGATTACATCCTTGCTCACCACAATTCCCCCATTTCTTTTATTTATCCCTTGTAATCTGTGACTCTAATTGAAGGACCACCCATTGGGCTGGGGTCCCTACTTGGTCACTATCCATCACAGCAGAATACAACATTTTGCGAATACAAACAAATAAGCAAAGCAGTATCAGCATAATACATAGAATTATGAAGCAAATCCATAACCCAGTTTTGATTAGATGAGAACCTCATCCTGAAATTCCCCAACTTGATAGCAAGTTAACCAATCTCTGGTTTGTATTTTTAATTGTGACACTCCATTCCACATTTTGTCAATTTGTCTATGGATGGACTCACTATGGCCAGACAAATTCATGCAACACATCCTGTCAAAATCTTGACAACCATGTCCATGAGCTAATAATAAAAATCTATAGCTGGACGATTTTGGAGAGTAGCTTTTCGTACTGAATCCACATCAGCTAGTAGTCCCGCCAGGGCTAAAGTAGTGGCATTAGTCTGTTTTGCTAGCCAACAGCCGAGTTTTGCCAATTTTACATGTGCTGCGGCTGCAGATACCCTTGGAGCAAATATTGATGCTGCAATGATCTCTCCTGGTGACCAAAAGGTCACAGAGGAATCACAATTTTCCTCAAATTTTTGTGCACTCTGTATTTGTTGGCCAGTGAGAGTTTTATGTAATATCTGTGATATATTTGAGGTCAGTATAGTTAACCTTTCTATAGAGCAGGGCCCACCCACCGCATTCGCAGGTATGCCATATCCCCACAGATGAGGAACAGTCCTTTTGGTAAAATCCGGGGAGTTCCTCTTTTAGTATATCCCACCTCTTTCCAATTAGTTACAGTATAATTACACCAGTAAGTAACATTTCTATAGATCATGGATCGAGGGGATATTCCATTTTTATCAAACATTATACACCAATCCATTTGTAACGACCCAAGTATTTCTAACTCCTGTGGATCATGTTGGGCTGGACAGGTTCCATTCATCCATATCCATTTCTGAATTGGATCTTTCCCTCTAGAAGCCGTGAGCTGACAACATTTATCACAACATAACGGGAAGTTAGTACCATCACAATGAGGGCTCACAGTCATACGCCTACATTGAAAGTGACAGGAGATCCGCTTTTCTCATGAAACCAAGCCATGGCTTGGGCTTTAACCTTGATTTTACAGTTGGGTTTTACCATTGTAGAGCATTGGCATTGAGCATTTTGTCTGATCGCCTGGGTGGTAGAGGTCCCATTATCTCATTCCCCGCTGGCACTGTCTCCTCTGCCTCCCTTGTCTACTCGGTTGCAGTGAGCAACAGGGTATAGGTTCTTGGCAGCAAGAGCATTCTTCAGGGGTAGGATCTCATAAATCTCTCATTAGAGGGAGCCTCAGGCTAGTATGCTATTCGCCATTCCACAAGGTTAATTTCAGAGAATCAGGAACTCCATGCACTTTCTACTTCCCTGACTGAGTCTTNGTTCTTACAGCAGTTTCTGTGGTGAGGAGAACAATAAAAGGTCTCTCCCATCGAGGGGTTAATGGAAATTCTTTCCATACCTTAACATATACCATGTCTCCTGGTTGGATGTTGTGGATAGAAAATCCCAAAGGGGTCCCCTTCTTTTCTCATTTTCTATAATTCCTGCATTAATGTAACTATATAGGTTTGTATTTGTCCTCTATTTTTGGACGGTCTATCGGAATCCCATAAGTGTACTGCATTCCGTCTAACATTTCATACGGGGACATTCCTGTAGCTGCTTTTGGTTGAGTTCTAATATTTAGTAATGCTAGGGGTAGACAATTCACCCATGACATCTTTGTTTAGCATACCATCCACTTTCTGAAGTATTCCTCTCAGTACTATAAGCCAAACAAATCTGACACCCCTTTTTATCTTTCATTACTATTAACACATTCAAACCAGCAATTTTACATCTCTTTCTTGTTTTATGATCATTTCTCAGAAAAATAAATCTACATATGGGATTTCATCTCACTTATCCACTTTTCGCCCTCCTGCAAAACAGCATGTTACAAAATTGCGTTACATCTTAAATTTCCATTCTTTAGCTTTTTTTTTTTTGTTTTTCAACCTTCCAGAGTTTATAGTAGCCACCAAACTGTTTCCAAGTAAGGGGGTCTCCCCCTACTATTTTTCAGTGTTTTAAAATGTATCCCAGAGGAGATCTTTTCAAGATCCCTTCCTCCCTTGTTTAACCAATGCCCTAGATACTTAACTCCCGGTTCTACAAATTGTAATTTTGTCTTAGATATTTTCCTTAGTCCCTTTTCTGCCAAAAAGTTTAGTAATGATATAATATCGTTCTGGACTTGCTCCTCAGTAATCCCTTGTGCTAATAACTCCTGTATTACAGGCTTCACCCTTCTCCTTTCCTCTAGTGGCAGCGGGTATTGCCTCACTCGTCGGGGAAATTTGTAATCTTCCTACATTCTCTCCCGTAGACCATAAGGTCTTATCCTTTCTTTGTCCTTTTTAGTCATTGAATATATTTTTACCCTGATCTCATTATTCATAATCATTAGATTTATCCCCAAAGCCACAATTAAATTTCTTCCCAGTAAATTATATTCTGCTTCCGGCACTAACAATAAATCAATATATATGTATCTTTGTTTCACTTTATATTTGTACATTTTTTTTTATAATCTTTACTTTAAAGGGTTCCCCTTTTGCTCCGATTACAGTTATAGAGTCTTTATGTAATTGACATCTGGGGGTAATTGTTGGACCGTCGATCTTTCTGTCCCTGTGTCAATCACAAATTCTACTTCTTGTTGGTGGGGACCTAGTGCTAACTTTACTCGGGGCTCCTGCGGTGTCTTGGTCCCCAACAGATAGAGCCCTAGTCTTTCTTAAACTGCTGTTCCTCTTTCTGTCTCTGTCTGCAACTCCGTTTCAAATGTCCTTTCTTCCCACAATAAAAGCACTCCAGGCTCTTCTCATTCTGTTCTCGTTTTTGTTCTCCCTGGACTCTTTCCTTCCCTTGGGCCCGAGATCCCTCTGGTCTGGGTTTCCTCTGTCCTTTCCAAACAGCAGCTACTGTTATCAACACCGCTTGACCCACTGGAGAGTCTGGGTCCAACCCGGGATATAATTGTAAGCTCTTTCGTAACCTTTCTAACCACTCTTCCTCCTTATTCAAAGAAAAGATATAAGCCCTTGTTGGTATCTATAGAAGGACGTATTCACTTTCTTCCTGACAATGGGACTGTTTATAGTTCACATATAAATTTAGGGTCTGATGTATCCAATCCTCGAATGACCCAAAAATGGGCCATCTTAAATAGTCGGAACGTATTTTCTTTCCACCCCAGACTTCCATACAGTAATGGATCATCTTTTCTTTTGACTTTTCCCTAAAAGAGGGCCAATCATCTCAATGCTTAATCATTAATCCTAGAGGGCTGTTGGGGGATATTTTGGGCAACTTTCTTTTCTCTTTTGTCTGAGAGTCCCACTCCCGCTGAGCTTTGCTCTTGCTCCACCCCATTTTGCCCCATTCTGCCCGGGGGTGCCTTCTTTCTGCCTGAGGGTCTCTTGGGGACCCTTCACAACTCTTGCTTTCCTCCGTTAGTGGCCAAGTCTCTCGCGGGAGATCGGAACCGCACTGTATAGGAGAGACCTGACGTCTCATTCCTACGCACACCCGAGGCAGTTTCCCAACCCAGGAGGTATACTCATGATGGGTGTCTTAGGTGTCTTTCGGAGAACCTCTCGGGGGCCCTTCACACGATCGGTGTATTTTGGAGAGTCTTCTCTGGAGACCCTCCTTTGGACAGCCCCTCTATGAGGTCTTTGGGGCCATCTGCTCCTGGGTATTTGTGCACAAAAATTACGAGAATGTTATTACTTGGCCGCAAACTTTATTACTGCAGTCTTTAATTGAGATCTCAATAGTTCCTTGCTTGCTACTTACTACAATTTTGGTTTGTAGATTAGACCGAATCAGGACCTAGACTCCCAGCTGAGGGGCCGTGCAATAATAAGAGGACGGGATGTGTCTCCCCTTTGAGCTGAAGTAGTCCCTGAGACAGGGCTAATCATGTCGGGGTCACCAAACTCTTATAAACGGATACACAAACAAATCCTCTGAGCCAATCGATTTG
>VWPW01008044.1:0-77643 GCA_013389825.1 Crypturellus undulatus | reverse complement strand
CGCTGCGCGGAGCGGGTGTTCGGCCGCGCGGCCCCGGCACGGAGCGCCCGAGGCGGCTCCCGACACTTCCCGCCCCGGCTCCGCTCCAGCCCCGCTCGGTGAGGCCTGCGGCGGGCGCCCCGCGTCCCTCCTCCGCTCCTTCCCTCGCTCCTTCGCGCGCCTGTGTGGCAGCGGATGGTGACCGATCCGCCCCGGGGCGCTGGTGTAAAAGCTTTTTGCACCCCGTGCCTGCTCGCAAGGCTGCCTCGTGCCGCAGGGAGCCACTCGCGAGCTTCGTGCTCGTTCCCCACGCGGCCGGCAGCGCCTCCACTGACAGGCGCTCCCGGTGCTGGCTCCGTGCTGCCTCCGCGCCGCTGTGCTCTGAATGAGGCACAGCTGGTGCCCTGCCCTTGTAACCACTGCGGCAGGAGGCTCTGTTAATTGTCATTAATCCCTGTCCGTCGCATCTCCCCTTCACAAAGGGCAGTTAGAGACAACAAAGCTGCCACCCGTGTGAACTTGGCCTTTTTGTACAACTTCCCACTCACCTTGAGAAGGATCTCAGTCAATACCCTGAACATATCCAGCACAGTCAGCCTATTAAAAATAATCCCCAAATCTGCACCTCAGCAGCTAGCACCTGATAGAAAGGGACACCTTGCTGTGCCCACAGCTTCCTGCCCCGGCCGGAGGCCTTCAGTCTGCACCTGCGCCCAGCACCTCGCGTCTCCCCTTTCCTACACACTGTCAAAAGAAAATAATAATAAAAATGTCTGAAAAATGATACTTGGAAATACACAATGGGCCACGAAAAGAGGAACTCAGTTGAGAGACAACAACCATCTTGCGCAATTGGATTGGCAATTCTAGGTGGTGGAAATCCCCGTTCTGATGAACTGATGAACACTATTTAGTATTTCTAAAAGTTGGTTCTAGACAATTTGCCTATCCTTGTTCAGCTTCATGCTTTACTGAATAAATTTATGTCCAGTTATGTTACTCATGGGAGGCTTTCCTTACTAAGGAGATAGTGGTATTAAAGGCATTAAAGATATTAAATGTAGCAAGGTCTAACAAAACTAGGCTTGCCCTAGTTTGGTCGGATCCATTTGATTTACACTATTGACAACTGCTGGAAAGAAATACCAGTTTGAAAAAACACTGATACATGTGATATCATCAGTGTCTTTAAGAAGGCCTCTTTTAGGTAGAGTTAAGATACGGTCTTTTTAATACGTGGATGTAATACTAATATAATACTAATGTTCTAAAACCAGGTAAATAAGAAAAAAAAGTTTAATTAGAAAGATTTAAATAAGAAACAGCAAATTATTTTTCAGAATATTTTACAATATTCTGAATATTCCAAAAGCTGAAAGCTGTGAAAGATAAATAAGACATAATTTTATGTAAAATCGGATCCTGTTGCTATAGAAATAGATGGTTCATTTTATATACAGGTCACCCCACTTAGGTAAAGAAAGTGAATCTTTGAAACTCATGCACAACTGTGTTTATAAAATCAGGTGCCTGTCTAAACACAGACTTACTTTAAAATAAGCCCCTAAGGTAATAACTTGTTGTATACTGTGTTACAACTGAGGTTTAATATGGAGGTCTTCATAGAGCAAATCAGAAAATGCATGTTTGGATCTGGAAAAATGACAGCAGTAGTAGTAAAAAAAAAATTTTAAATATGACGAGCATGTAAGAAGTTTGTTTATGCAAATAAAGATCTCTAATTGTTTGGGTTTTTTAGTCAAATGTTGTTTTTTGAAGGAGAAGGGTCAGCAAAGCAAACTACACTCTGGAGTACCAGGTCCATCTGGTCTAACATTGTAAATGTCTCTCTCTTTACAATTTCATTTAGCAAGACATGACAAATATTAAATAGAAGAATAAAAATTTTGAGGGACAAAGATTAATTATACATATTTTAATTAAGTTACAAGAAAATATGGAAAAATTATGCGTTGATTTTATTGGCTCACTAGGATAGAAATTGCCTGAACATTTTTTAAGAAGGATATTCATGGTTACCAAAACAGTTTCAAAGTTCCCATAACACTTTACATGCCTGCTTTTTATGCTTTAGCACATGGTGCTGTTGGCAAAGGAAACAAATAATATAATCACTTAGCTTTTTACATTCAGTTCAAACTTTGGCTGTTTCTGGATTAATGGTTTCTTCCACTTAAGAATCAGTAAATATACAAGACCGCAGTAAGTAATTTGAGATCCCTTTAGCCCACCTAGACTCAGACTCTTTCAGTCCAGGGCAGTATCTTTACAAAAGCAGTTGATCTATCTTGCAAATTCCTTCTTGCTCTCTCTTTTTATTTTAAGCATCTTTCCATCTATTTAAAACTACCCCCTGGTGGACACAGCACTTCATGAGTAGCAGCAGTATGCACTAATATGAGAAAGTGATAAAAGCAGAGAACTGCTTTAGAGAGATATGATATTATCATGTATTTGCCACAGCTTTATTAAATATAAAAAGCTAACTTTCATACAACTTTTTTTTGAATAAATATTATTGTCATATTCTTACCTTCCTGTAGCTGCCTCATGAGTGAGACAAAAGGTTTCTAAAAGAGGCGCTCAAAAACTTCATAACTAACCCTCGCCTAAACTTTGTCACAAGGTTAGGTCACTCAGTCTCCTAGCCTGTCATTTGTTTTTACCTAGATGAGAAATAACCGTTTTCCACATTTTTTTAAAAAAATTTTACTGCATTGAATGTCTAGTGTAAAATTTGTTATCTTGTTATCTTTCTAGTGTAAGATTTGTTATCTTATTTGTTATCTTCTGATTGATACCTTCAACAAATGAACCGATAACTCACCTGAATAGCAATACTTTTGGATTATTACTAACTAATTAGAGATTAGAAACAGTGTAGATGGTTAGGCTTTCTGATTTAAACGAGCATTTCTGAACATAATGACTTTGTGTTAGGGAATGCAGCTACTGAAAGTGTTGTTATAAAACTCAAATACACTTGTTTGAGTTTGTTGTTACAAAGGTCAAACACACTCAGTTGTCCCTCTTAAACCGAGCTATTTGTATCACTGAGATACGAATATTTATAGCATCCTGAGAACTGAAAACATTAAGTCATTCTCAGTGGTGTTTTCCTATCAGAGCAAATTTAAGCGAAAGTTTGTAACTGCTCTGTTGGTCACCCAGATCATCCCACAGCACTGTGGTAGCTCCTAATATGGCTTTTCTGGTCACTTTGTCTTTATACCCTCTTAAAAGTTTTCCAAAAGCATCACATCTGCATGCTACAAATTTCTCTTTGCATGTTTTCACAACTGTGCTTTGCTTCTTTTCTATGTTGTTTCTAGAGGTAATTTTAGATTGTATCTCAGAAGAATCCTTCTAGCATCGTGCATAAAACTGGTCCAAAGGGGCAGGTTCAGACTAAAGACAATAGGAAAATCTGAATCTGTCTGACCTCCACCATTATCAGGAATACCACTCCCCAGAAGTCTTGCATACAGTTGGATACTGTACACTTCTACTAGCTTGGAAGGTCAGCCAAAAACATGAAGAAAAGTAATTGTTGAGTAAATTTGCCCCTAAAGCAATTGCAAGTACACTGAAAAAATTAGTTTCACTTATTGCTTTATTATTCCAGTGTTCAGTGGAATATAATTCAGTGTTCTCTTAAAATTAAGTAAGTTCAGCATGCAGAGGAGGAGAGTACTGCCTCCAGGTAACACCTGGATACCAGGTAACCAGAAAGTGATCTACTGTGAGAATGTGGGCTGGTCTTGTCGTAGCAGAAGAGGAGACAAACACAGCGGATTTGGAAAAATCCCACCACCCTCTTTTGTCATGCCCTTCATTCCAGGTCTACATGTACAGCCACAGTAACAGCATCTATTGCTCTTCCTCAAATTCATAACTATGCATATTCTCTGGATTAGTCATAGCATATAAGATTGAAATAGCTGTCCAGAAAAAATCACCAGTCTGGAAGTCACAAAATTATGGAAGCTCTGAAAAATAGCAAAGCTGACTGTGCTTATTGCAGTAGACAGCAGTGTGGTCATTATGGCTGTGGCTCATATATGACGTACTCTCTTATTCATTCCATGTGCTGCTGCTGAGCGTCTGGCCCAAGGCAGCTTTGTATCTGGGGTTATATTTCATTATGCTTTGCTATTGGTCGTGTGAAACACAGACCAAATAGCTGCTAGATAGCCAGCTATTCTGAAAAAACATGAGCAAAAGCAGCTGGACCTATATCTGTACAGGCCTCCTGCTGCCAACAGATAAGACCGGAAAGACGAGACTATGGTTATTTATATTTAGGCTTCATCTGCCTCCTCCCTTCTTCATTTTTCCCTTTGCCCTGCTTGCCACATCACCACGGGAAATATCAGAGTATCTGAAATAAAATCATTGGTCTGGGCTAATGGTTCATCTGAGTGATAACTTTCCCTTTCCTAGATCCCTTTTTTCCCTATATTTTTTTCAGTCAGGAGGAAATATCCAGTGTTATACTACCTACGAAAATAAGCTTAGCAAGAATATATCTACTTTGTAGGTTAACCTAATATTAGATCCTACTTTTTGCCCCATTAGCAAGGTGTTTGCAGCAAGTCAGGTGATTTTGCTCTGTAAAAATGGAATTGTTTCTTCACTTAGAAGCTCTCCTGTAACCTTCTGTAATCATTAGCATGCACTACTAGCAATAGGAGCTGTTCAAACTTGAAGCATTTTGGTTTTAACACAGTTTTGTTTTTGCCAATTCATGTAGATTGCCAGCACGCTCATGCACGAGGCTGCCGTCCCTTTCATAAATCCGGTGTAACCCCTGCATGGTGCGAGAGCAGGACCTTGGGTAACACCGTGGCAGCCCCAAGCCCACGCTGGGCTTGGCAGCGCCCACAGAGAGCAAGTTGCTCAGGACTGGAGCAAGGATCGGGGCTCAACTTGCCTGCGCTTCCACAGAGAGCTGGAGGAGCACGAGGGCTTCTTGCATCGTGACGTGGTTAGGAGCTAGGTTCAAGCTAAAAGCACCTTCTAAAGGAAGGCAGTCTGCAGCAGGACACGGGGCTTCAATGCCAGAAGGGGAGCATAGGAAGTCTACGTGATAGTACAGCAAACCTGAGTGCTTGCTTCTAAACACTAGCTGTACAGCCCTCTACCAGTAAGTATCTTCTGGTGTTACGTCTGCCAGTAAAGATCGTTCCAGTGGTGCAGGAACTGTACACCTGGCACACGGCGGAGTATACATTGTACCCATAATGATACATACTTCTACCAGGCAAAAATAATGGGCCAAATGCTTTCTTATCATAGTCATTAAAACTGCAATCTTCATTTTTGCCCCTCTTCAAGAGAAAATTAGGCCCAAAGTCAGGCATATTTTTTCCTGTGTGTTTTTTTTTTCCTTTAATTTTTTTTTTTTAAAGAACATATCTGCATAAAATCTTTCAGAAAAAAAAAGAGATAATAAAAGTTGCTTTATAAAAAAATGCCTCATTACTTCCTAAATAAAATTACTTCCTTAAGATGAAATTGCCTTCAAATAATTTGTTAAAATAGATAATCTATCCTTACTTAACAGGTTTCTTGGAAAACTTAAGAGTTTGTTTGCAAATGGGCACATGGATGTTTTTGTCGGCACTAGTGTCTGCACAGGAAAGTAAAACACATTTAACAGATTTATCGTTTTTTATACTGATGTAAATCTAACTGCATACCCTAACCATTCTTCTGTGAAAACTGGAGAGAAATGATATACACAGACTATTCTAATCAGTTGTGCATTTGACAAATTAAGCTGCTTAAATTTATCATAATGAAGATTTAAAAAATATATCATAACAAAGGCTATTTAGGTTTAGACAACTCATCTGAGTTCGACTCAATAGATCTAAAGTTTCGTCCTTAAGGTAGAAAAACACGGACGTTTTAATCCTTTATTTTAATAATCAGCAAAACTAAATGTTACTATTGCTCCATCTTCTATTTTAGGTCAGGTCATGCATTCTTCTGTATAATAAATTCAGGGATAGAGTGAAAATGTGCTTTTTTTTCCTGGGTTTTAGAAACTGAAAAGCTTATAAAGTAGAATAACCGTACTGTGCTCCAGTTCTTGGACAAGTATTTTACATTTTCTTGCTTCAACGAAATATGGGAAAATACTAGGATTAGAAGAAATTACTGTTACTGCTTTAACTTCCCAAACACAAAGTAAGTGTTAACCTCAGAACAATTACAGCTGAATGATGACTTTAGCTTTATTTGAAATCAAGCATTCCTTTACTTTTGATGAACGTTGTGGGATGGAGGGTAAGAACCCTGGCACTTTGTGGTCAGAGAGACAGATAAGCACTGAAATACTATTTATTTTTAAGAAATAACCTGCATTGGCATGGATTCCACAGCAAAAAAAAAAAAAAGTTGGGGTCAAAATACAAATGGGATGAGAGTTCACTTTAGAGCAGGGCAGGAATTAGTACTTTGGAGAGTTGTTTTCTGCTCAGGGAAAGTGTCATGAGTTCTGCCTCTCTCTGAAGCCTAAATCACAAAAGCAGCAGTGCCAAGATATGGATGGAAAGGCTTTTGAAGAAAATGCAATACTTAGCTGAAAGGCATGAGATGGTTATGATCAGAAATAGCTGTTGATGTAAAAGGAGAGGAATTATTCAGGAGTATCAGCACACTTGGATGCAATGTGAATCTGACAGAAAGTTCTTGCACCTGAATATAGATAAATGTATTCAAATGTTTCGAAGTTGACTAAATCAAATGTGCAAAGGAAGAAGTGGGACTAGAATACTTCCAATTGGCTTGCTTGCTAGAATATATTTAAATATATTTAACCTTCTTATACTTGTACAAAGTAGCACACATATAGTGAAAATATATCGAGGAGAAAACTGCTTTTTATGTTCCTTAGAATGAATAGCGATGTTTTGGGGTTGTTCTTTTCACATTGAAGAAATGTATTTATATTAACTTCTCATTACTACACTTCTGAATATATACTCACAGAATGCTGCAGAAAGTCCTCTGAGTCCTGAACTTTTCCTAAGGCAGATCATTTCTTACTTCTCTTATTTCTTGTGGCAAAGGTATAAATAAATTTCTCCTTTTCCTCAGTACAGTGTATTGATGCAAATTCAGGTTAGTGATAGGTTTATAGAAGACAAGAGAAGTTAATTTTATCGCTTTTCAACTTAGAGCACTTAACAGTGCTCTATAGAGTGCCTTCAAGCGCATCCGCAAGCTTTATTTTTTTCCAAGCTTGGGTCTTTGTAGTAGTTTTATTCTGTCATTTTCTTAACATGATGAAAAGCAAAAAGAGAGAGCATGAACAGCATTGTGATTACCTCAGAAACGCGGCCTCGAAGAAGAGATGCCTTCTCCAAGCTTGAGAAACCTTGTCCCGCATTGCTTCCTGCTGGAGCTGGGAAGCGCACGTTTGGAGGCACCCGCTGCCCTGGCAGGGTGGTCGGCACAGCAGCCCTTTGCACCCCGGCCACGTGGGAGGAGGTCCCCAGCATTGGGGCCTCAGCTGGATACCACTGCCGGTGCAGACAGCAGGGCTTAAGAAAACATAGGGACAAATGAAAGAGGCTTCAAAGGAGAGTAACAGAAAATGGTCAGTTGTTTGAAAGATGGCAATTGCTGAAGATAGGTCGGAAAAACTGTCTTTTTTAAATCCAGGACAGTTTAACAATCTTCCCATATGTGAAAGGGGTGAGGTAGGGCAATCAGTTGCTGACGGTGTCTTTGAAGGTCTGGACAAGAAGTAATCAGTTCAGTTTGCACCCAGAGGCTCAGGGGACATTACAGGAAAAAACTTTCTGTTTAAGTATGGCTAAGCACTGGATCAGATTATACAGAGAGTTTGTCAAAATATTCCAATGAAAGTGATTGAAGAAGAGATTAAATATCACTTAGAAATAGTATACATCCTGTCTCTGAGCAGGTGGCCAGATGACGTCCTTCAGATATCTGCAGCCTTACATTTTTATTATATTTACAACAAATCCTTTTCCTCCAGTCTAAGCTCTTTCTCACACCTGGATTAACAGATTAGATGATTTGAACTTCACAACTGTTCTAATTTTAGCCATGAGTGTAATACTATGTGTTCAATCATTACTCATATGACTTACACGATAATTTAGGCTTGCCTTTGCTAGAATGTCTAAATAAAGAATCAATATATGTCAATATATTGGCAGTAGAAATGGAAGTTGTTTCTTTTTTTTTTTTCCCACAGTATTATAACATACAAACCTACCCTTCAGGGGCATTAATATGCCATTCTTAGTAAATAGTCACAATTATCCTTTTTCACTTCTATTTTTGAGACTATAAAGGCAGCTACACAGACAAGAAAGAGCAGGCAAACCAGACAATCCCCGGGCACACAGTACCCAGGCACCTAACTCAGCAAATTTCCTCTTGCTCACAGGATAACAGCCATTTACCCAAAGCAAAAATAGGGAAGCAAGAGGACCCGTTTAGGCTGAAAAAAAAGGCTTATCCTGTAACTTTCCTCCCTTCATAACTTACTTTTTTTTTTTTTTTTGTACTGACTGTCTTGTAAAAAGGATTATACAATGAGGTGATTCTTTTGGCAGATTGCTCAGCCACAGAGCAGAAAGAATAGTGAAAAGAAATAGAATGTCCTAAGAAGTGGTGAAATAGAGAACAGCCAGCCATGAACCCCACAGGAAACAACCCATGAAGCTGCCATACATCTTACAAGAGAGTGTTTAATTTCCAGGTATTACACTACAGGAACTGTAGCTTTTTGTTCTCAACTGTGAGTATCTATTTAAAAGTCCTAATTCAAAAGAAAAGAAGAAGAAATGTCTTTGAATTATTTAATTTTTAGAAATCTAATAAAAGCAGCTTTGGGCACTCAGTGCTTTGAGAATGAGAAACTGAAATTAAGTACTTAATTTTATGTGCCCCGGGGTTAAAAAGATCTCATAACTTCATTTCTTATTATTTTGTACCTTATCACATCGTTTTAAGCCACCTTTCTGCAATGGTCACCAGCCAAAAGGGAAGCAGAATGTCTCTGAATGATTATCAGGTAGCAGACCCAGGGAAAACAACGTGCCTTTTCTTTTTTTCTTTGAAAATAAAGTTTCAGTATCTTCACATATATTAAGTGTAAAGAGATCTTCACAACGGTCTGTCAGTAAACATAAAACCCTGGCATGAGGACAGTTTGAAAACAAGACCTAGATCACCGAATTTCCTGGATCACCTACCAAGCTGAAGGACTAAGAACATTAATGTTAGGTAGTGCAGGACTGTGCGAAAAACAGATTTAGAATGAACTACAAAATGGCAACTTGAAGCAAGTTGTGCCAAAGGAATGAGTCAGCACCAAATACAGGAACTTACCCAGTAGATAAAGCATCCTTAAAGACAACATTGATGCTGTATAAAAACACAATCCAACTAGGCCTGTATAAAATATGAAATTAAAACATCCTCTACAGGTTGATTTTTACTTAGACTAATGGCCCTCAGCCTAGTGTTCCTTGCTGGTACTAGGACATCAAGACTGTGCAGCATTATGGCCCACAGCCAGAAGGTCAATGTTCAACAGACCTTTACCGAGCCAGGCAACACAAGACTTGCAACTGCTCTGTCAGTGCTGTCCGGAGAACTCTGTATCCTATTTCTGCTAGAAGAAACTTGTCTTTCTAATCAAAATTAGCACTTGGAAAAATGAAGTTAATTGTCAATTTTGTTTCTGTGATCTTAATTATTCTTTTTTATGTCCCAGGAAAACTGGGGAATGAGAAATGAGAATAAGTACAAATGATTTACTACCTACGAGATTTACTACTTTTTTTTTTCTTATCAGGAGATTACATTTGCAAAGCTTAGCAGTACGTATTGAGCACTGCAGTAGTACATAATTTTGGTAAACACAATCCTTCATTTTTAATTGAAACATTGTCAAAATTTTAAAGAAGTAGTTTCCTGTCAGACAAGTTGCATTTTCCAACATTATTACTCAGACGCTGCTAATATAAACTTTGGGCTTTTTCTGCATCTCTCACTGCTATACTGGAAGGCGTCACCAAGAATGCATACCCAAATAATGGCTCTTCTCTGCAGAAAATGCTCCTACCACATTGAAAAAAAGAAGACCCTTAAGACCCTTGAAAGAAACTCTCTGGTTTACTCTACAAGTCTCTCCTTTAGTCCATTGCTCAGTTATTGCCACCAAAGGAGGCATGAGGAGACGTTGAGATACAGATTGTGTAAAAATCCCCGACAAAATTGCAGAGTATGAAAGATGGCTGCAGGAAAGATAACAAAAGGAGTTATTCTTGTGTGAAGAATAAAGAATCACAAGCCTGATTTTTCCCCCCCCAAAATAAGAAATTATTATCTTCGCACTATTCAATCTTTATAGGTACTTGGTTTGTCTCTAAAATCGTCTGTGTTCTCTTCTAGGAAATATTCTGAAACATACTTAAGGGAATCCTCTCTTTCACCTTATATTTGTCTTCATGTTTGCTGTTGAAGCAGAATGCAAATAAAATTAATAATTTCACTGCTGTCAACTTTTATTACTTTTTTGGGAACTAACATCATATATAGGAGTTTTCTTATAAATTCATTTCCTGGAATCACATTGTTTAAAAATAATTCAAAAATAAGGTATGTTACTCCTTTGCTTTGTATTGATACTAGTACTTAGTATTTTTATAGCTTTATAAGTAGCGTAAGTATCATAGCTTCCCAAGTAAAATGCAAGCCATTATTATTAATCTTTATAAAACCACTTATTTTGAATAGTAGAGCAAATGATTTATCAACTACTAGTAATAAAACTTGAAAACAGAGGTTAATGATTTGCTCCTCACAGATAAAAGTAAATAATCAGAGGTTCAGTACATGTGTCTTCTTGACTCTTAGTCAAGATGACTGCTTTCTTTCGAATTAGAAGCCAAAGTGCAGTGCAAGGCGTGATGAGTTAATCCTCATCTTGACGCCTCCTGAAGGTGCCCTGTCAAGGAATCATCCTCAGCCTTTTCCTTGGTGCCCACCAAGAGCAATTTTTTGCGTATTCTGACTAATTCTGTACATAGCTTCTCTGTTTTGGGTATAGGCTAGTTGCTTTCAGACTTCCTCAATCTCTTCATGTTTAAGGACTGGAGCAATGATTTCTATTTCCAGTTGTTTGGCAACTTTTCAGTCTCAAATTTTGCTACCCAAAGAGAAAAGTGGTTTTGTTAGCTTTGGTCAGGCCATCATCAAAGATGCTTTTTGGGGGTAGGATTCTTGCAGATCACTCTCTGATCTGTCACTGTTCTTTGAAATCTAAATCCTTGAAAGCATCACAAGCCATATTCAAAATGGAGTTTACACTCAGACAGGGATGCACAGTCCTAAGGAAGCAACAGAATTCATAAGCTTTTTAAAGACAGGCTTCCCATGTGATTACACATCCACACATAATCCAAACTGCCTAAATTAGTTCCTTAAAGTCATATGTAGAGAAACATGCTCCTAGTTTTTCTCCTGGATTCTCCAGAATTAGATCTGAAAAAGAAGAAACTCTTGTTACAAAGAATCTCATGTAGAAAGAGATACCAGCTTTGTGACTATATGTGGAATTTTACTGATAATATTTTTGAAAATGGGTTGCTTTTATGAGAAGCAATAAATATTTAAATTCAAACTTAATCCTTGACATACTAATTCTGTCCTTTAAAGAATTTGATAGTACTTTCAAAGCAAATTATAAGCTCTATTAAAGCCAAAAACTGAATTAAAGAAGGAAAACATATTTCCTAATATAAAGATAACAAAAATTCTGGCAAGCTGGACCACATCTTTTAATTCTAGGATGAATAGTCAAATACCTAGCAATAGATTCTCATTTAAACTCAACAGTAATATTCATACATAAGAAGAAATGAAGGATGAATTAGTGCAGTTTTCCACATACCCAATTTGAAACAATTAACATTTTTCATCAGTGTTTTTATGCATCTTTTCCACACTGAAAAGAAATGTTTATATTTGATTTCTGAATACTGTAATGTATAATTGTAGTCACTAAAGACAATTTGTCTTTGGTGTTGGATGCCATTTTGTCATTAATAGGTAAGAATAATGAAAGGAAGATGGCTAGGGCTGGAAGAGAATTAAAAATATTTCCCAGGAAAAACAGCAGAACTGGGGCTGCTTGTTAGAGGTCATGTTATCTAGGGCAAGGATAATTTGGTTTGTTGCAGAGGCGGTATTGGGATGATTTTAAGTTACATTATAGTAAAGTTTACAAAATGTACTTGCAAGACAGTAGCTTAAGGAAATAAATCACAGTTCAGCATGTTCAAAATATGTCCATTTTTAATATTTCAAAATTTTGAAATGTTTAGATGGCAATATATCAGCTTCACCCACTCCTGGGTAGCTGACGAAATGCCACAACTGTCCATGGGTAGCAATTCCTCCTCTCTGATTAGCAAAATTATTTAGGAACAGTGTAGCTGAGGAAGACTCACTATCTCCCAAAAAGTGATTTAATCCTTAAAATAGTTCCCTTAGTAGTTAATATTTTGGAGAAGGATTTGAATTTTATTCTCTTTTGAGAAGAATTGAATTTTAAAGCTGAACAGTACAGTATCATCTTGGATACATGAAAAGAAATCCTTTCTCATAGATGAAGAAGAAACTGTCATTTCTGGTAGTTTAAACTTATTCTGAAAATTCTTGTGCCCTAGATTTTTTCTGAGCACTCAGTACATGTTCTGAGATGGAAGTTGTTCTTTTTAGTGATCAGAAATAATGAATGTAACTACGGGAGTTTCATACAAGGTAATTGCACTAGTTTCAGCAGGACTTTGGAACTCTAAACATCAAAAACTATTTAAAAACATAGGAAAGATTTCCATGTAGGGTAAAGAAGATGACTCCTTTCTTCCCACTGCATTTTATCTAATTATTTTGTCTGATGAATGGATACTTGGACTTTGTTTTATTTATTTCTTGACAAGCAAAGTGTAAGCATGCCAGACTGCCTTTCTATGGCGGGAAAGTAGTCTTTGCAGGACCAGCCTTCCAGGTGCTTGACCTTACAGTGACACTAGACTTCTAGACTCCTCTGTTAGCAGCAATTTTATCTGGCAACCTCAGGAAATCATCACTAATTTTCCAGCTCCAAGTCACTACCAAAACAAGCAGTGTGCTGGGCAAGAGCCTGCTGGATTAGCTGCTCACCCCAGTGGTGTGTTTCTAGCAGGCGATTTGGGAAGAGTCCTGTTCCTCTTGGGTTTTGCGGGAGGTCCTGCCTCAACGCCATGCCATTGGAGGACAGGGGTGTGTCTAGGCTGGAGCGGGTTTGGTTAATGTGCAGCAAGTTTGGGTTAATGTGCCTTCACAAGGCCCCAGCAGTGCCCCCTCCTGCGTCCTCGGTGCTCACTTCTCTGGCTCAAGGATTTGCCTTAAGCTGCATCTGCACCGAGTGCCGTTCTGGCCTCAGCCCCTCCTCTGCTTTCTGATAGTCACTGCACAGCCGCACTTCTGAGGGTGATCCTGGTGGTCCCCAGCACGCACCCCTAGCATCTGCATCTTCCTGCTTTGCTTCTCTCTTGCAGACCGCCTTGTCCAGGGCTACAGGATCAACCCCATGGGCTAGATGCAGCTTTTCCACCAGTGCCCCCGGGTGGGGAAGTTCTCCACCTGCTTCATCGAGCTGCGGCATGGCACGTGCCCACCCAGCCTTGTCCCCACGTGCCTCTGCTCCAGCAGGGCTCCACAGCCCCCAGGTGTTGCCAAGATCAGAGTGGGGGCCTTTGGGCTTGGGCTGAGGGCAATGGGACCTCCCTGCTCTCGCGCCTGAGGCCTGTGCAGCCCTGGGATATGCCAGTGACTCCTGAACCCCAAAAACACCAAGGAATAACATGGGGCTCTGAGCATACGGAGACAGGAAGGGGTATTAAGGTCCCTGGTGCTGACGCTGCTCCTGGGCATCCTTTGGGTGGGTGCTGATGGGAGAGGCGTGGTGCCGCTGCACTGCCGCTCGCTGCAGCAGCTCGTCCGTGCGCACACCTCACTGGTGCATGGGTGCGCGCGGGGCAGAGCGCGGGGCTCCTGCGGACTAGCAGCTGGGCTGGTGATGGGTAAGCAAGGTGCTGGCAGCACAGGGAGGGGGACAACCACAGCGGAGGCTTTGGAGCAGCCCCTCCAAAGACAGTGCAGGAGGCTGCCTGCTCTTCTGCACATGGTGCCCCTGCACATGGTGCTGACAGGAGGGGCTGGCTCTGGCCCAGGAGTCTACAGCAGCTCAAACATGTCTTCAGCCAGGATCCAGTTGGTGCCTTTTTCCAGGGCACTTGCTCCAGCTGCAATAGGGACAGATGCTGGGAGTGAACAGAGACACCAGGTCCGAGGTCCTGCATAGCTCAGCACAGGATGGAGGGCCCCAAGGCTGCTCTGGCAGCCCAGAACTGAGGCTGATCCGTGGTACCCACAAGTGCACTGACCCTGCTCCAAGGCCGTGCACTGGCCTGTGTTGCCAGAGCAGCCTTGGTGCTTCCTAGGATGGAGGAAAGAAACTGGCTCCAGACGAGCAGCAGGAAGCAGGCCCAGAGGGAAGGAGGTTGGGGAGGCAGCCTCAGGGCAGGCTGTGACCAGGGCGGCACCTGCATGTAGAGGCACTGGATGAAATATAATATACACAGTCCTTCCCCTTTGCTCCTTAACTAGCTAGAACCTGATCTGTCTTATTATTACACCATGAAATGAAAGTACTACCGGCATTAAACCCCAGCTTTGATGCCCATCACTAACTGACCCAACTGATGGTGGGTGAAGGGAGTTCCTAGGAGAACCACGTACCAGACAGGGTTGCGTGCAGGCACTCAGAAGTGCAGGGACTATGAGATAGCCGGCGCAGCACCAGCGTGAAGAACAGAAGCCGCTGGACTAGGCAACCATCAGAGGCACCTCCAACTTAAGCCACTCTGTGAGCAACCTGGGAACAGGGATTTGCTGTGAAAAGCCAACATCTCCAGGTGCTCCCATGAAAAGCAGATGGAGTCTGTCATTAATAGTATTTTATGTGAAATTGATACCCAATTCAAGTAGTGTTCACACTCATCAAACAACACACTATCACTGCAAGAAGTTGACAACCGCTTAGGAGAGAGATGAAAGAGAAAAGAGAAAGAGAGTAGATGGGAAAAAAGAGATACGAAAGTGATAAGACCTGTTGCCATCTTGAAGAGAAGAAGATCTTGGCCAGCCGAAGGGGGAACCCAGGGCAGCATGGCTCTGGCTTCCTTTTATGTTTCTCTGTCCCATGGTCACCCTTGATAAGGCATTGATGCCTTTTGGCCAATAACTTTATTTTGTCCATATTCTTGACAGATGTAGTATGGGCATCCATGTTTGCCTAATAGGGGGTCGCAGTTTTAAGCAAACACAATGGGTGAGATGAGAACAGGGAGCCATGGGCCCTCTGCTCCACTCTGGCTGGTATTGTGTCTGCTACA
This sequence comes from Crypturellus undulatus, assembly GCA_013389825.1. Classification (NCBI taxonomy): domain Eukaryota; kingdom Metazoa; phylum Chordata; class Aves; order Tinamiformes; family Tinamidae; genus Crypturellus; species Crypturellus undulatus. Next base: position 62,146 of record VWPW01008044.1, on the reverse strand, counting down.
TCATCTGCCCTGTGGCCCAGCCATCTTGTGTTTGTGGGCAAGAGGCTCAGTTGTATATTAGTTGACAACAGGAAAATGTGTAAAAAAAAAAAGGTGATCCTGTCTACTAATAATGCCACATTGTAAGATACATACTGCAAGTGAGTTACACGCGTTTACAATAATGCTAAGAATAATGATGAAGCCAAAACCTTCACATCTGCTCAGTTCTAGACCCTGTAGCATAGATGTGACCCAAGACACTGGGGTCCAGTTGATCATGGAGAAGTCAGAAGGGGCTGTTGCAATCTTCATGGCCTTGAGTTCTTGAGACACTTGACTCAATACTTTTTAGATAACCTGGGTTGTAGAAGAGATGATTTCTATAGCAAAATGCCATTCCCCCAGTTTCTTATTACTAGTTCCACAAACTCCTTGTTCCTGTAGTGTCAGAATGTCCAGTTCCAACCTATTCTGTAGGGTCACTTTTGCAGTTTGCCGAAGCTGTTGAGCTGATGCTTCAAATGCAGGCGCAGTCCAGGTGCCTATAGTGGAGGACACACAGTCGGGACTGCGTAGGTGCAGCGCAGACCTTGGTGTTCCAAGGCTGACAAGTGTGAATACATCATATTATCAGAGCAAAACCACCAAGTGTGTAATGGAGCTGGGTATAAATCAATGTGGCAGGATTTACTCGTTTGGGCTATGCCGTAATTAGTTAGGTTAGTTGGAGGGTTGCTTATATTGATGGTAAGTGTACGTGAGAACAGGTCTAAAGACGAGTAGCTGTTGCAGATGCACATGTCCCGAAGGAATCGGCGCAGTTCTGCGACCACCCAGACTTCTGGGGGAAAGTACAACTGAAAACCTTCTGGCAACCAAGATGTTGTTCAACAGATCTCTTGAAAAAGGAGTCAATGTCCAGCAGATTGGGGTATCATAGTGCCAAGTGAGCTTATGCTCACACTCACTCGTTAGCTGCCATCTAATAGTCTCACTAGATGGGGAACGACTGCCCTGAGCTCTGGAGTCCAACAGAGATCCTGCGTGCAGCTCGGAGAGGGACCGTATGCAACCTATGGAGGAAGAGTCCTCGCTTCGGCAGGTGTTTGTGGGATTATCAGGAATCTGGAAGCACCAGGGGGCATTCAGATCATGATTGTAGTGGTGTGTGAGCACAGGGCTGTCAACCGGCACTGCCACACGCCCAGCCTTGAGCATGTAATTATCCGATAACATTGTGATATTGAGAGATGCCGTTGGGTTCAGAGGAATTGCCCTGAAGGTTATAGCCCTGCCAGCACTTTTTGGATAGTCTGCATGCACTGACATATTTGTGAGGTTCCAGACAGCCGCAAAGCCATGGATTAACTGCCACGCAAGGCCACCGGCTTCTGAGGGGTGCAAGGAGTAGGGAGAACGCCTAAAAGTAGCAGCATGAAAGCGATGCAAAAGATAGGAGCCAAGAGCCATGAGGCAGAGCATGCCGACAAGGTGAAGTGAAATACCGGCACGAGCCATTCTTTTTGAACTGCAATTTGGGTTGACACGCTGTAATTCCTATGAGAAACACGAGTTCTGTGGTAACAAGGAGAGGTGCTCCCTGCATTGATGTCCACGTGCTGGACAGCCTGTCCTTACAGTCCCGAGCAGATATCCGTCATGTCCGCGCGGTGAGGCACAGGCGGCGCTGTGCCCCGCGCCTGCGAGCGCAGCTCGTTGGCCACGCCGAGTGTGCCCGGCTGCATGCAGCAACGTGAGCGGCCGTGCGAGTGACTGCCGGAAGAAGCCACTGGGAAGTGTCCGTGTTTCCTCCCACAAGGGGTCAGTTTGGAGCTTGTCCTGGAAGTAAAAAGCTACTTGGGAGCCTCCGCAGCCGGAGGCGTGGTTAGAGCTGCAAGCAGCCCCCAGGGATATGGATTCAACACGGACTTTGCCCCAGGGATGCCAGGCTTGCCACCGTCTCCTGGATTGAGTCCAAGCTGGCAGGATGGCACCAATGCGTGCAAGTGGCAACATCACTGCCTGCCCTGCAGGACATCTGATTGGAGCCAGCTCCAGAGATGGGAGCGCTGCCAGGACGAAGGGCCTGCCAGCTACGCTTCCAGCTCGGCACCACCAGCTCGCACCCCCGTGGTTATTTAACCGACACTGCACTGACACTAACCCCAAACGCTAGTCTCCGGCTCTAGTCTTGCCCACACCATGGGTCACTTCCACTATGCCAGTGGGGGCAGCAAGGGCTATGGAGAACTCATTTAACCCCTTTCTGTCAAGCCCAGTCCTGGGCTGAGCAAAGCTTGAGCCAGTATCACTTTGAGTTTCTTGGGGCAGCACTGGAGTGCAACACACCCTTGTGATGCCTTAACCATACTATCCACAGGTGGATCCCTGAAGGATCTGGCCATGGTAACTATCAAGACCAGCTCTCATTGGCACCTCCTGACACAGCTCCACTCCTGCCCCTCCATCCCTTGACCCCATCCGCATGTTGGAACCACTGTCCTATGCTGGTGCCTACACACTCCTCTGGTATTTAGTTCCTGTGGCAATGACTCGTCCACCCGTCACTGCACTTCCCAGGCTTTGCACACACTCTCAGACCATGTACCCACCAGGCTGGTCCCCTTACCCCTACCTTGCCACACACCTGCCTGCAGAGCACTAGTAGAAGCTCATAGCTCATGGTGTAGATAGGTGTACTCTTCACTAGCTGATAAACTGGCTGGATGGCCAGACCCAAAGAGAGGTGGTGAAAAGAGTTAAATTCTGGTTGTGACTAGCTGGTGACTAGTCACAAGCAGTGCTTCCCGGGGGTCTGCGTTGGGGCCTGTCCTCTTTAATATCTTTATTAACAATCTAGGTGAGGGGATTGAGTTTACCCTGGCAAATTTGCAGGCGATACCAAGCTGAGAGGAAGAGTTGGTCTGCTTGAGGGTAGGAAGGCTCTACAGAGGGATCTGGAGAGCCTGGATCAATGGATGAGACTAAGCACATGAGGTTCAGTGAGGCCAAATGTTAGGTCCTGCACTTCAGTCACAACAGCCCCAAGCTGTTGGCTTGGAGCAGAGTGGCTGGAGAGCTGTGTGGCAGAAAAGGATTTGGGGGTGTTAACTGACAGCCAGCTGAGCATGAGCATTCAATATGCCCAGGTGGCCAAGAAGGCCAAGAGCATCCTGGCTTGTGTCAGCAACAGTGTAGCCAGCAGGAGAGGGAAGTGATGGTCCTCCCAAACTCAGTGCTGGTGAGGCTGCACCTCAGATAATACTGTGTTCAGATTTGGGCCCCTCACTACAAGAAAGACATTGAGGTAATGGAGCATGTCCAAAGAAGGGCACCAAAACTGATGAAGCGTCTGGAACACAGACCTTATGAGGAGTGGCTGAGGCAGCTGGGGTTATTTAGTCTGAAGGAGGCTCAGGGGAGATCTTACTGCTCTCTAAAACTACCTGCAAGGAGGTTGTAGTGAGATGGGGGGTTGGTCTCTTCTTGAAAATAACTACTGGTAGAACAAGAGGAAATGGCCTCAAGTTGCACCAGGGAAGGTTCAGGCTAGATATTAGAGAAAAAAATCTACATGGGAAGATTGGTGAAACATTGGAAGAGGCTGCGCAGGGAGGTGGTGAAGTCATTGTCTCTGTCAGTGATCAAGAAACATGTAGATGAGGCACTTAGGGACATGGCTTAACAGGCGTGGTACTGATGGGTTTATGGTCGGACTTGGTGATCTTGAGGGTCCTTTCCACCCATAATAATTCTGTGTTTTCGGCAAATGCCCAAAAGAATTGCCTCAAAGGTGAATCGAAACAAAGAAACTGGCTAACAGCCTTTTTGTGTGGGAGAAAGAGGATAGACCTAAAAGGTTACTACTTGGCCTTTTAGTCCTATGTAGAAGAAAGACTTAATTCAATTATTCCCATTTATTGGGAATATATTATTATTCCTTCTATTGATATTAATTGTGCAAGATGAGCACTATTTTATAAATGAGCAGATTCCATAAGCCAGTCATTAAAAACTGAGCATCGGTCATTATAAAATGCTAATGTTCAGTTTACCTTACCTAGATTCATCCCCTCCCCTCAATCTTTATGAGACCATCACTTCCATACATTGCCATTGCTGAGGCATGGATTGTGCTCACCTCACTCATGGCACCCACAGAGGCCACTGTGAGAAGAACTCCAGAGGACAGGTACTTGTATAGCTTTGCAAGTTTCGGAAGTACTTTACACCTTAAAGTATCTTAAAGCACTGACATAGGCACTTCATTATTCATTATCTTAAAGTAAATGACAATGTATTTATTTTCAAGTATGTTTCAAGAAATTCTTATAAAGCTAAATATTTTGGGAAAAGGCCTTTAGGTTTAAATAAAATTCTCAGCGAAATGTGGTTCCTCTATCCATCCTTTGTGAGTCTACAATTTGCAATCACTTTCCCAATCACTGGGAAATTTTGATATGTTCAAGGTTACCGTCATGTTGCTCATGGACTTTAATATGCTGGTTCCAGTATATATTGTTGTCTTAAAATACTTAGGATTGTGTAAATATCTGATTATAATCAACTCAGTTTCTCAAGTGCTTATGTACTATCAAGATGAAGATAATATCTACAGAAAACAAAGTTTTTCTGGTCCAAACTAAAATTGAAATGAATGCTGCATGAAATAAGAACTGTAACAAATCTTACTACCATGAGCTTCAAGAGGAAGGTCTAACTTCTTCACCTTTCCTTCTTTAGGCTGTATATGAAGAAACCTTTGCCTACAGCAAAAAGAAAGGTGTGAGAGCACCTGTACTTCATCATTAGTGGTTACCACCAGCTGCGGGGTAGATTACATGCTCTTTCTTTGACTCCATCTGAGGCGATAGATTGGCCAAGTCAGAAGGCCACACCCTAAACCACTTCCCAGCACTGATCTTATATGTAATGTATTAATGAAGTCCTCTTCACTCTTCAGGTGAACAAACTGTAATACTATAATACGCAAGGCCTTAGGTTCTACCAATTTAAGTCTTGTCTTTTACTCCTCTGTACTGCTGTCAGCACCTAGCCTTTGTATAGTGTTGTATAATGCCATCTAATTCAGAGAGTATCCATTCCTTTGAGAGAGGTCTAGTCCCTTGATGAAAGCTTCAACAACAAAAACAGGTATTCTTCTGAAGCAGAAAAAGAAAATCTGCTCAGCAACTCCCTGTAGGTTCTTGTCAGATTTTTCTCTGTCCCAAGTGGAATTTTTTTGAAGTTTCTTGAGTTTTTCTCATGAAGGCTTATTATATTCTCTGAGTTTGTAGGACATAAACCTGTGAAATGTTTTCTTTTTCTTTATTGCTGTGATTTGTTAGTAAAGAGGAAAAAGTACTAAATATTTTATTTTCCTGTCTCTGATAAATCCATATTTTATAGCATTCACAGAAGCTTTGTCAGAGTGCTATCACTATTTAAAACAAGATTAAAAGCATATGACGTCATGTTGGGCAATATAGTGTGATTATCCTACGTTTGAAAGATGCGTGGGTGTCTCTCTGGATCCATGGCAAAATATTGCTCAATATAAACAATAATAAGGGACCAGAACTAATTCTTTCCTCTTTGTTAATTACTCAAGCTATGTAAGGAGAAACAGAAGACACGAATAACAAGGTTTAATGTACTTGTAGTTTTCTTAATTCATATATACATACTACCTGCCATTAGATAATCCATCCCAGATCATCCATCATAAGAGCGAAACACTGAAACATACCTGAGTTTTTAGTAATTTGGTCCAGAGATGATGGACACAGTTAGCTGAGTGCATGCATCCCTGTTCTTCTAGACCTTCCTCAGGAGAGAATCACCTGTACTAGAATGGGTCAGCAGCACAGACAGCATTTCTCCATTAGCTTCATTCATAAAGTCCATTGACCACCTCCACTTTGGAACCACTATGTTGCTAAAATAATGCTTTCAATTGCAGCAGCAGCAATATTTTTAGAATAAATTTATTCAGCAGTACAAATGGGAAGTGCAATGGAACTTTGTTAAAAGGTGAGCAACCTATGACTGCAGTTGTGCTGAAATAAAACCTTATAGAAAATAGTACACTTTCTTCTCTCTGTTAGGCACTTCCAAGGTTCTTCTTCTGAATAAGATATATAATATATATATGTATATAAGAAGATTTATACTTACATGCATACATATATACTATATATATAAACATATGCTTGATTTGAAGATAATAGAATTCAACTTTAAATCACCAGATAACAAATTATTAAAAGGAGATCTAAAAATTCTCTTAAGCACCTTACTAGTCCATTTTTATTGGACTGTATTACTCCTCTGCCACCTCATCAATGAAAAAGAGAACCTCAGAAGCAGAGCAGCAAGTCTTTATGGTTTTACTGAAAAATAATTCATGTCTTTTGGAAAAATAACTTACTTCAGTGCTTTTCTGTGACTCCAAGGACTCAGTTACAGATGATTAGGTAGTGGTCAAACCCCATTATCCATCAGGAACATCTGTTCCTGTTCTCTTTGTGATGATTCCCATTCTAAGTCATCGCGTGTTCTGCTGCTGATTAAAAAAGACATTCCTGTCCTCTCAAGTGCTCTGAAAGCTGGATGACTGACCGATAGTTCTCTGAAATGGAGAAATGATGCTTCAAGTGATAGCATTTACACAAATACAAAGTCTGATAGTTCTGGAAAATGAGATCTATCAAACAACATTATAAATCTACTATTGCCTAATATGAGACAAGCACCCAACAGTGCACAAGCACCTGACACCACTAAAATCAGTAACAACTCCCTTATTGACTTGCAGAGAATCAGGGTTTCAGCACATATATTTAGCAATTCAACTACTGCAAAAGGCAAGGTATTTATATGCAATGCTGACCACCCAAGAGATGAGCCAGCAGGCCTGCCTGCTACACACAGAACAAAAGTGTGCTGAGATAAATCCATATGCACTATACACTGGCTGCTTTTGTACAGTCAGCCCATCACAATGTGAATCACAGATAATAAAGAGCTCTTTGTAATCCCATACAGTCCTAGCGGAGCATGGGAAGCAGTGACTGTGGCTTGCATATCTCTGCAGATAGGATTCCTTAGAGAAACCAAATCAGGTCACTTGATATTTGTTAGGTATCCATATGGCCAAACAAACAGTTCAGCAAAACACCTAGACACATCATGGAATCAGTGAAAACGTATGTATGACAAAAAAGAAAATCCTGCAAGTCCTGTTTCCTCTTGATTGCTTTTAAAGTTGCCCATAATTTTTTTTATGTACTCCTTGGGATGAATATAGATCCATATCTTCTTTTTTTTTAACTAAACTAATTTTCTAAGTGAATGAAATCTTCTGCTACATCTCACAGAGCTGAGTCCTAGATATGTGTGAATTAACAAGAGCCGGAAGTTTTTCAAAAAATGTCACCTTAGCTTATCAGGGATTCAGTTTCAGCCAGCACACAGCACTGTCCTTCCATACATCTATTGAATGCCTTTCTGTTGTTTGGCTTTATGCTTTTTTAGTTTATGAACCCTTATAGACACATGACTTCTTGGCTAAATAGGCAGAAAGCCACCAATTCTCTCCTCTGTGCCATTTATATAATTGATAGGAAAACCTCAGATAGGTGGCTACAGGATGGCCTACAACTGATCTCTGAAATCATGTTAAAAAGTAGTTTTCAAGTGCAGGAGATCCATGTGCCTATCTTGCTGCTCTCTAAAAATTATGGCACTGCTCTGTAGCTTAAAAGAGATTGGAAATCAGATTTAAAGGATTTTAAAACAGCAAAATCTGGAGCTCAAGACTTTGTGTTGCTCTGGGGCCAGGTATAGACCCCTATAGTTTGGTTAGGTCAAACTGATTAAAAATTAGCCTGTGAAGCAGACCATCACTTTTGCAGGAGTTTCCATTTTCAGAGATGCATTCAGCCTGGTTTGGGATAATGGTATCCTACTTCCAAGAAAGAAGCAGTTCTGCTACTAGGTCAGCATTCTTTTTCCCAGGGAAACGTATCAAATTGTACTGAGCTATTGTAGCTACTGTCACTAGTATTGTTCTTCTTTGCTTCTTATGATACCATGATGAGACCTGTGCTACAAAAGCTGCATTTGTATACAGTAATTACAAAAGAGCATGGGGAGGATTCATCCTTTCTGGGCCTCCTCTCTTCATGACTGGGTGAATGCCCAACTGATTTGGGCATTATTTAGGGCACAGACTTTCTTCTCTATAATGAAACAATGACAAATCCTAAACAGAGCTGCTCATACAAGATGAGGCTGATCTTCTGCCTAGCCTGTTACTTGGCTTTTCAACACCCTCTGCTGTTAAAACCTGTCCTTTGATGGCTTGTCCTCTTGTCTTCCACTTTAGAAAAAGATTTGAAAATAATCAAGGAGGGATTTTTCTAGCAGATAAACACTGATAAAGTATTAATTAGAAGGAGCTGGTGATTACAGTGAGCAGGTTTGATCTGTGTATTATTTGGCATTACTCTGCACATGTCAACTGAACTGGTTTAGAGGAAATTTGCTTACATAAAATACACAGGAGCACACTCATTCCTGGGCTGTGTTCTTTGTTCAGTAACAAGAAAATGTCTGTAAGTGTGTATAGGCCAAGATAAAATTCTCACTGCTGACAGATTTAAAAGGAATTTAGAAAAAAAAAAGTTTATATTGAAGCATTCTGTATGAAAGCCTTGTGGACGGATGTGTCAGGCACTCTCTACTCCCATCTCATGGCGAGCACAGATGACAGCAGCTCCGCATGCAGAACAGCCTGACTAGAGCTTCTGTGTTTTGTGAGAACTTCAGACATTCCCAAAATATTTTCATTCTGTATGAGATGAAGAGTCAAATATATTTTTTTCACTAGAACATGATTTCTCAAAATAATATACATTAAAATAAAATGAACCATTCTATTTTGATTTAAACTTTTTAATAACATGTATCATATCAGCCAAATATGTTCCTTTACTTTGAAATGAAGTCTTAGTGCTTTAAGTTTACTCTTAATGCTGCTGGCAAAAGAAATGATCTGTAAATTGCAGTCTGAACAGTGCTATTAAGTAAAAAAGAAGGTGGCTTACTGACAAATAATCAGGAGAAACTCTGCCTTCCAATACCTGCTCCTACTTGGAAAATCCATTTTCCTCTGCAGTGAAACCTCTCTTCTGGGGATTACCCAGAAGATCCCTCTGTTGACACATCTATGGTTTAGGATTAATGTCATAATACTGTTCTATTTAGAGTGGCAGACCTCCTTATCAGAAATTAAGCAATTCCTTTCCATCTCAACAGGAGAATAAATGCTGGGCATTTTTCCATCTTTGAGCCAGAGACAAGCAGATGGACACTCAGAGGTCCTTTGAATGCTGGAGCGTAGAATAGCCCTCTTGGTTCTTGGGAAATTCTCCTGTTGCTGCGACTGGTATGCAGAGCTCACAGCAGATCACAGATCTTTGCTTGCATCAGACTCATGCTTGAGTCCATAATCCCTGGCTGTTTTTTGTGTTGCCTGCAATTTTAGCTCATCTATCATGAGCCAACTGACTGAGTGAGAAAATCCTGGCATTGTAAGGGACCGGTTTTATCTTTGCTCTTCCAGATGGTGTAAGACTACCATAGGCACTTGAGTTTCTAGATAATTTACTCACCTAGAGTCACTCAAAACCACCCCAACCTCCCTTCCATGGATGAGGAGCGATTTCTGATGTGTGATTGGAGTTCCATGATTTACTTCTATATAACTTTGAAAGATAACTCAGAAGAGCAGTGCTTTTGCCAGGTAGCTTATGCTGCTGGTTTACAGAGCCACAGGAAATGTGTAGAAGGATCTGCAAACTGCAAAAAGGCTGGAAACCTCTGTTCTATTTAGTTCCTCTGGACTTAAACAAAGACTAAGAGCCCTCTATTTGATTTATTTGGTATTGGGTAAAAGTGAGGAGTCACTATTTGATTTAATCTGACCTATGAAAGACAAACTGACACTACATACTTAAGTTCCCGTTATTGACTTGTTCTGCTATAGTAGATAGTATGCAGCCTCTTTTTGCCCTGAAAACATTTCTTTTTATTTCCTGGACTCCTCAGGGAAAGGGTGGATTTTATTGCCCTAGAAAACATTTAGTTCCTACATTCCTAGGGGAAAGACATTGGGCCCCTTTGGCCATATCTTGTTGCTGTTCCTTAGCCATGATGGTTTATAATGTGGATGTTGCCTTAAGGTTTCTTTATTGCTTGTCTCTTGGTACAGGCCAAAAGTGGTCCGTTTTGTAATATTCCCAATGGAATGTTACAAAACATATAAATATGCCCTGTCAGAGTAATCTGTTACCTCTTGTTCCTCAAGACCCTCCTGGGGTCCTAGCTTTGCCATTTCTGCACCCCACCACAGCAGTCTTGCGACCTCAAAGGAGGACCCCAGATGCAGGATATAGAGTAGGAAAGTACATAGGAAAGCAACAGGAGATATGTTTCTACTAGGAGCACAGAAGAAACTGCCTATAGATGTGAGAGATTGCACAGCCCAGCACATAGGCCAAAAAATCAAAGTGAGAGTAAAAATAACAAGAATCCTTTCTAGAAGGGGAAAGCATGGGCTGTTTGAGAGGGAAAGATATGAGCGCTTGAGCAGATCCATTCGGAGGAATGATGCTTGTGCAATGCAGGCTCAGAAATCATGTACTTTGCCAACGGATAATGTAAATATATCTAGTCCCAAGCACAGTCCCCTATCACAGAAGCTGTGACATCTGTAGTGATGGTTTCAGTGTAGATTAGTGAGCACTCCTGCGCGCTCCGTCCTCATGACAGGTTTCCTCACCAGCCTCAGAGAAATAATGTGACAGGTTCCCTAGTCATCCCTTAGTGATACACTAGTGATAGCACTAGGGATGCTGGCAGGCAGGCAATCGTTGTGTGCAAGTACATGTAAGTGCTGGAGGCTTCCTCCACACCAGCACCTGGCCGGGTAGAGAATGAGGGCCAGCAGCGGATGAGCAGGGCCCCACAAACAAACTGGAGCCCAGTCGGTGGGATCCCCCAGTGCAGGTTCCTGTTTGTGGGCAAGAGGTGGGGACAGGCCTGTGCCATGCCCCTGTTTCAGAATGCACCTACCCACCTTGTTTTATGCTGGCATATAGTGTATTATACTAGTAGCATTTTATTCTGAAAATTATTAGCCTTTATTAGTGGAGTGTAACTTCTATTTGTGTTAAAAGTACTCTATTATGACATATCAAAATAATTTGATTTCCCTAATTCTATGCTACATTTTGATTTAATTCAATCCTGAAAGTCCAGGCTTGGTATGTTAAGCAGTTTTCCTCTTCTATCTCGTTAAAGAAATTTTCCAGGAATTACTTTTAAAAGCCCATTTGGTCATTTTTTTTCCCCAGACAATGTATTCTAAGCCCATAAGTTATAGGGCTATAAAGAGATCAAATTATAACAATTAGACTCAAGATCTGACAATCTATTCATAAGGAGAGCAAAAGATTTGGTTCAAAAGGCACTTGAATTTGTTTCCTTTTGCAGGATGGTACTTGCAATCAAAATAGATTTTATGGACCTAAGATCTATTTTTGGTTATGCTGGTGGACATCCACAGTGAACCAGTGAAAAATCTTTCCAGTGCAATTGGAACCAGTGAAATTGGTGCATTTCATAGCAGTTTGACTCACTTGCACAGAACCCAGTGTCAAAGAAGGTGTGAGACCTATCTCACTTCAGCTTTATATTTGGAAAAAGATTGCTCAAGTCTCTAAGCATTCAAGCAAGCATGTGCTTACTTGTGATATTCTATACTTGGAGCTGAGAGGGACTTACTTCAGTGTTCATAAACGGGTCTACACTCCTCTTTGGAAAAAGGTATATTTGACACTTTAAAGGATAGATTAATAGTCAGCATTTCCTTAGGTAGATGAAAAAATAAAAAGGAAATGCAATAAAAACTTAAGGATTTCAGAATCACACTTTCTATTTATAACACTTTAGAGATCAATTAAGTAAATCCGTTTTCTTTTCTTGATATATGACCTAATTGTGCATGTCCTTATTAATCTGAGTAATTTCATTAATAGCAAAGGCATTTTTTATGTGAATACATTCATACAAAATTAATTTCATTTGCAGAGACTCATTTCTCAAAATCAGTGTTATCCTTTCTAAAATAAATAATATTTTAAAATGTCATTATTCTAAACACTCATAAGCAGCACTATAATAAACCAACACATCTACAGGTGGCAGATGTTTATATTAGTGAAGAATTAGATTTTACTTTTGTGTTTCCAAAATGCTATGTCTAAAAAGGAATGGCTCAAGTTCAATGCTAATTTTAAGATGCTTTTCATGGTGTCCCTCACCAGAGTGTCTGACTGGGACTCTTTGGGACCTCACAAGGCCTTCAGAAACCTTTTCCTGGGAGGAAGCAGAGCCGTGCCACCAGCCTCAAGCAGAAGCTCATCTTGTGGGATCACTGCAGGCCCGGGAGCTGGGGAGGGCTAAGGAAGACCAGGGTATCCAGGGGCAGATGGCTGCTGTCCTGAGCAGACGGGCGCGAGCAGCCCGTGCCGCCCTCGGTGCCGGAGCTCCCTGGGCTCGGCGGCACAGCCCTGGCCATGACCAGGGCCGCTGCGTGTTGGAGGACCTTGAGCAATGATTGAGCAGGGGCGGACTCAGCCACCTGAGGCTGGGCAGGGAAGCGTGAGGAGAGCAGGGGGCCGAGCGGTGCTGGTGCCGTAACAGCGAAAGCATCTGAGCCTCGTGCGTGGGCCCGTGTGCTCATCAGGAGGGTTTTGAGCCCCCTGCGCGCACACCGAGCTCCGAGTAAAGCAGGCTGTTGGGGGAAGAGGATACAACATGGGACATGTTGCTTCAAGCAATTGAGAGAGGAAACAAAGAAAAACAAAAAATTTTGGAAAGGAATAATGCTATTTCATATTTTCTGTGTGACCTTCTTGAGGGAAAGTCTCTGCTTCCTTCTAGCCAGCTCAAAATCCCCTAGTTTAACATAGGCCTATACTGAAGCAAACACAATAGCTAAAACATATTTCCTTAGATGGGAACATGTATTGCTGCATCAGAGCAGCTTCAAAACTGGAAGAGATATAAATACTCGTCCTCCAAACCATACATCAGCTGTTGAGTGCCAAAGTGATGAAGAAACGTCTATAAAAAGTGGCTCTCTAGCTGGTCAGTGCAGATTTTGTGAGAATCCAGCTCCCTGACTTGACATAGGTGGGATTATGTCAGTCATGATCTTCTGCGTTTCTCATCTGCAGGAGCGTGGCTGTCCCTGCGGGGCTCCCCCTGCACTGCTCGCTCCAGAGGCTGTGCAAATCGGCCGCTAATTAGCCACAGGAGATGGAAATCTTAGAAATGAATAACACACTTAAGAAAAAAAAAAGGTGAAGGCTGAGCAACATTATTTAAAAGTGAAAAGTTAATTTTGCATAATGCTGAATAGGTATACATCTGATTCCCAAGGAAATGAATTTCCAATGCTCCTAATGAAAATATTCGTGATATTTTTTATTCCCTCAAAAGAGAAAGGTCAAGACTAGCTCTTCCTTTAAATTCTTTCTGAATAACCTTGTTATATCATACTTGTTGATTACAACAGAAAAAAAATATATATGGGCCATAGTGTCTCCAGCAACACTTTTTTTTACCTTCAAAGCCATATTTTCACTTGTAACTCATTTTATTCATATACCGTATCTTTTTCCACATTATAATTTAATACATTATAAGCTTATATTAACAACAGTTGTAAGAGTGCCCAAGAGTAATTTATACATTACGCATTCAATTGAGTTATTATTATTGTGGCGAGCTTTTCATTTGTCTAGATCTTTTGATACTATGTTTGATACTATGTTTGCAATTTAAACATTTTTTTCACATGCTCTGAGCCTGTACTTGTGACCTACCGAGACATCTAATAGATTGCCTACAGTTCCCATAAGAAAAAAGGCCTTAACTGTTACGAACTTCATCACAACCACAAGTTCATTCATATTAGTATGGCAAATGTATATTGCAATATTTTTAATGAGTAGTTAAGCATTTTTTTTCTAATGGAGAAAATGGTGTAACTATTCCTGGTGAATAACATTTTCCATTCTTAAGTACTGCAAGTGGCTATTTCCCAACCCATTTAAATCACTACATTCAGCAATATCATTATGAATCAGGAGTAACAGTGACATCGTTATTTTAGGTTTTTCTAAACTTAAGTCTGATTTTATATTAAGAAGGGAACAGGGAATTTTCAGGCTTCCTAGTACAGATCAGTGTTCCCAACAGCTTTCACCAAACTGCTGAAAGATAAAAATTTTCCAACTTATAGCTAGTTTCATACCAGCAAGTCAGATTTTTCATTTCCCTGCCACATCTTTATAAATATCCACCGTTTGTTTAATCATCTCAGCTTGCCACATGAGGTGTGTAAACATGTCATACCTCATTCCTCATTTTATAGCTAAAGAAGATGCTTTCAGATTTCCCTAAATCATTAAATCTCTCAACTGATGAAACTGGGGAAAGATCAGAATTTTTATCAAGACCGTCACCTTCTGAGCTTGCTCTGTTTCCCTGCACTTCTTCTGCCGTTCTTGGGTGGCTGCTGCAGCTTTTGTGCTAATAGTGATTTTGTGTAGGGACAATGGGCTGGCTTGGCCAGTGGCCAGGAGAACGCGCTAGTCCCGGCACCCCGTGTGCTGGCCAGGGCTGGCGCGTGAGGGTAACAAGGGCGGCCGTGCCCCTCGGTGCCTCTTGCAGGCGAGGGGCAGGGAGCAGGGAGACGCCACGGCAGGGAGCCTGGCTGCGCCGCTGCCGGCCGTGCCGGAGCGCTCTGCGAGGATACTCTCCAGCCAAAAGCACACCAGGGGCCCTTCTGACAGTTTGTCATGGCAGATGACTGAATTCCACATTTGGGAATATTTCCCGGTGCTGCTGAATTCAGACGTAACCACACAGCTCGCTCCTTAAAATTTTCCATCTACAGGCACTTAAACATTATGGTAGGTAGAGTCCAAGAAAGTGTTGTGGTGACTGACACCTTCCAGATTATCTAAACAATCTAAATAATCTAAAACTCTATTTTTTTTTTTAATAGAGAAAGGGAAAGAAATAAACAAACCCTGAGCTGACCTTGACAGTTCTGGGTTTTCCAGAAAGCAGAAACTTTGTGTGTGTTGGTGGTGCAATCTCCCAAAGACAACCTTGGGGCTACTTGGTGGCTGCACTGTTGTCTGTCTTCCTGCGCCTATGCAACTGTTCAGTATTATGGCCTTTAGCCTTAATACCTAAGAGACATGCACAAACTGATACCAGTTAGGGTTTAGGGAGACCTGCTTCAAATTTTTGTTAGCAGACTGAAGACTCTGGGCACTTGGGATAATGGTCCAATAAATGAGTGAAATAGGTTTATGGTGGTTTTCTAACATATATAAAAGGATATAGGTTTCCATTAGTGGATTAGGAAAAGCAATTAACTTTGCATGGCATTGACGTGCTAGATTTGAAATGTTTGTAAACTAGGAAATAAGGTTGTTTAAACATCAAGTGTCCTTACAAGATACTAATGAAGTCATGTTATGATTTAAGCTAATCAGTGTTGCCAGACAGTCATTTTCCCTGTATCTGGTGATCTTATAACATAGGAATGTTTAAATAAAGTGATAAACAGGAGGATTAGTTATAGGAAATACAGAATAGTTGTGGCTAATACATGCGTATCTTAATGCTGCTGTTTGGGCATAAAGATAACAAGCTTAAGGATTTGGTAGGAGAAGAATTATTTTCCTCAAAATAGATATGTCTCTCATTCATTTAGTTACTGTTAAACCTAATGAAAGTAATATCTGATTAATAGAAATTGCTGGTCTCTGTCCTCTTAAAATGTTAGCAACAGGTTGAGGTACAGCTATCCTACATTTGGCTATCTAGAAGTTGAGATATGTAGCTTGAGCTAGAATCCTTGAAGTTAATGGGGAAAGAAAGGTCCAAAAGGTGGGTTATGTTGCTGATTTTAGGTAATTTGCGCGATTGAAGGACTGCAGAATTGTCTCTCTGTCCCCAAAGATTATGGCAGGACATTAGTGGACTAGCTCAAGACTAGATGCCTACTTTCTAGATGGGCAAAGTGAGATAAGATAATATTAAACTTCGATCTTCTGCACTTATTGCACATACACTTTTCTATAATAATTTCAGTGACTTACAACGTTTTAGGAGAAAAAAGCCAATTAACAAGAGATATTTAACTGTGCCATCTTTATATTTACCTAATGGTGTACAGAATATGCCATGTCCAATTTTAATGAGAAATGCAATTATAAATAATGTAATGTTGGATAAAAGCCAGTCCTACACATGCAATGTGGTTTTGAATTGAATTTATTCGGTTTCCTAAGCCTGTACCTTAAATCCTAGCTGGATTATAATTTAAATTAGAAAACATAAATTTAAAAAATTACAAAGACCATAAATAGGTTCCATAGTACCTGTATCCATAGTCTAATGCATCCATAGGCTGTATCCATAGGCTAATGTAATATGGTTGTGTAGGCTCTTTTGTACCTGATACTTTCTGCTTTAAAGGGCAGGTTATTATGATCGTGTGGTTCTGAACCCTGGATGAGAGCAGCAGGCCAGTCCTTACTTTCAGACCGACTCGATACGTGCTGTGTGAGAGGAAGCAAGATCTTGGCCTGGTTAATGCGCTGACCTGCTGATGCACAAATACAGTCAGTGTTCGGGGGCTGAGTGTAACGCTACATGTGATCAGTTTTTCAAATGTATGGCCCTAAATGTGGAGTCGCTTGGTCAGAATTTAAACAGACTTCCACTCTTTCTCACAGTGACAAGTCCCTTTTAGGTGACTCGGCTTTAGATTTGAAGAGCCCTGACTACTATCATAGAAGTAAAATCTGCAAACAATATTGCTCAAGCTCTCCAGGTGGTGGCACCCCAACTCTGTTTTTTCCAAGGCAAAAAATGTGCCCTGAGAAGTCCAGGGGAAGTAAATGTTTTGCTCCACATCATTTGTTCCGTTTGTAAATATGCATTTAAACTTTGTTTTGAGAGTCACATGTGAAAGGAATGATTAGCAAAGCAAATAAAGTACTTCTTACTATTCTTACCTATAATAATAATAATTCATTTCTTTTCTTCAAGCTTTTTTAGAATACTCTGTCATTCTGCTCAGAGAGCTTGTTTATTATTTCATGCACTATTTACTCAAGTTAAAAATGAAGTGACAAAGAAGAGAGGCAAAGGTCTCCTGCTTGCAAGGAACAGTGAATAAATATATTTGTTTGTACTATGGGATTGCAGTTCCACTAGAAGGAACACTTGACATTTTGATGAGTGCCTCCAGGGAAAAAAGGTACTAACTTCAGAACTTAGTTTTAATTATACTAAGGAGATTACATTATTCAAAAGCATCCCACTGGTAAGGTGCAGCATTTCCTGAAACAGTTTAGTGGAAAATGCCACATTAATCAGTTCAGTATTTCACTCAAATGGCTTAATGATGGGAAGAAATTGAAAGCACTGTGGTATGGAAACAAAAAGAGACAACATTCATTTAAGGGAGTAGGAGCAGATTTAAATGACCTCTTTCAAACATAAGTTTCAGGAAGGGGGATGACAGCAGGGAGGAGGCAACACTGTTTGATTCTTGCTGTTATGCTGATTCCCAGAGCGGCTCTGATGCCGTGCTCAGCTGGAAGAAGACCCCGGTCATGCCTGAAAAGCGCGCAGCCCTGTGAGCTGTGCTTGTGGCCTTTTGGTAGCTGACTAGTTACAGCATAAATGTAATCAGCTATAAAACAGTTGGCATGTTGGCATTTACTCTGTCAGGACTGTAACTCTATTTAATGAACAGGACAAATCAAACCTCTTCAGGCCCACTTTGGTTTGTTTGCCATTACAATGAGAATGTGCGACCACAATGGTTCACATGGAGACATTTCTCTGTGGAAGAATAAAGTGTAGCCATTTGGGGCTAAGTCTTTTTAAATAGGCCAGAAATGAACATGAAGTGTATGAGATAGTTATGGCTGTGTGCACTGCTGCATTTCATACAGACCCGACCTGTTTTATATACTTACATGATCTCAGTAGGCATTTGTGGTATCTCTAATGACGCACAACATCATTACCCACGTGTTTTACTCTCACACTCATGTGCCTAAATATTTTATTATTACCCCATCCTTCCTCCTCATTCCCATCTGTATCCATAAGCCATCAGAAAAGAGATTGCATAGCTCAATCTCAACCTGCATGAAGAGAAATAGAGTTGTCACTGAAACCATTAATGTCACAGAAGATCAGAGCGTTTTTCTGAAGCAGCAACATGCTGAATTGTCTCCATGCTGCATCTACCTGCCAGGATAACTGCCCCCATAAGCAGAGTAGGCTAAGAGGATCTGGGAGTCATGCTACAGTCACACCACTGTATCTGGCCTGTGTCAAGGTGGAGAGATGCAGCAAGGGGCATTTTTGAGTGATGATATTAATGGAGAAAATAAATCAGGGAAAGCAGAAACCTGGAAGGCCTCCCTTGATTTACTACCACTGAAATACAGCCAAATTGCACCATCTGTATTTTGCTAATGTACACACTCTAAGAAAGTATCAAATCTAACAAGGTGGTAAGTAACTGCCAACATGGATTTGTCAAGAGCAGATCATATCAAATCAACCTAATTTCTTTCTGTAACAATATAAGCGGCTTTGTGGTAAAGGCAGAAACAGGAGATGTGATATATCTTGACTTTGGTATGTCTTTTTGCACGGTCTCCCATTGCACACTCCTAAGCAGACTAGTGAAACTTCGTCTAGAAGAAACTGCTGAAAGCCAGTGCACAGACCTGGAGGAAACCTTCCTTAAACAAGAGCAATCGATGGTTCCCCGGCACCTTGATTGCACATGTTGAGTGGGGCTCTGCAGTGTTCAGTCTTGGGTCTGGTGCTACTGAGTACTGGCTTGCATGATAAACTAGAGAGGATGACTGCTGTATTTTCACATAAGGCTAAGCTGGGAGCGTTGCAAAAATTTTAGATGACAGGACTACAGTTCAGAAGGGTCTCAATGAATTGACATAAATGGTCTGAAATAAATAGGTTTCTATTCATGAAAGATAATTGCAAGTCTCTATGCTTTGGCTGAAGAAATGAACTGTACTTCTACAAGCGGCAGGGTAGCTGTACCATGGGTAAGGATCTGCAGCTTTTAGCAAGTCACACACTGAACACAAGTTAACAGCATCAGGATGCTCTCAAAAGAGCAAATCTCAGAATGGGATATATAAAACCAGGACTTCCATTCTCTTTAGCACTTGCGAGGTCACAGTTGGACTATAGCATCCACTTTTGCTTGTTACATGTTAAAAAAAAAGGTGTGGGAGAAGAGGAGAGGATCCAAAACAGATCAAGAATCATCAAAGGCTGAGAAAGCAGGACACTTGAGGACAGACTGAAAGGTGGGATTCAGTAGTTCCATTGCATTGCAAGGGAATACATGGTGAGAGTTTTCTAGTATGTGAAAGGCTGCTCCAAAGCTGTGTATACTTAAGGAAGAACAGATAAAAAGTAATGGGTGGAAGAAGTAGCAAAGATGATCTATATAGTCTTGAAAGCTATAAGGTTTCCGTCTTTGCCCGTCTTTTAGGAGAGGTTAGCTAAACACTGGTTGATAATAGCTTGTCTTACAGTAAATAAAATAAGACTAGCTGCCCTTATAGATTAGCTACCCTTATTTTCCAGGATACCCCCGTATTAATAACCACATCTTAATCTGCAGAAGCAATGTAGGAACAATTTGTACCGCGGTTTTTAAATAATCAGGACTCCCGCAGTCAGAAGTATGCTGTATTCAAGTAGTATAAATTATTAAGGTTCACCTGAGAAGCATAGAATTAAAGGTAAGCATGGTAAAGATTATCAGACAAGATTTAAAGAGATAAATATATAGCTTGATTGCCTAATCATTACAAAAAAAATTTAAAAAGGAAAAGTACAGATTTTGCAAATAGTGAGAATAGTTTCGTATGCTATTTGCTTGTGAATAGGGAGTAAAGAGAGGAAATCAAAACCAGGATCTTGGGTTAGTATCATTAGAAAGACCCCTACTTTCTTGAATATCTAAATATGATTAAGTAGTCATTTTCAGAAAGTATTGGAAGTCCTGTACCTTGCAATTTACTGTAACACCTTTAGTGCTTCTGTAAGGAATGATCCTACCCTTCAACATTAGTGAGAATGATTACTGCAGCTGGGCACCTTCTTTAACTTCCAAGATTTTATAGAAAAAAAAGCATTTTTTTCTGCTGTCAGTTATTTACAAATTCTTTAATTACTAGTAGATTTTCTAACAGGTCCAAATTAATAGATGAGCTTTTAATAGTGATCCCACCAAACTGAGATCATTTTAGAGGTTAAAAAAAAGGCTACATTTAGGGACTTTTTTTCATCAGAGAGTAATTTCTTTGGAAGTTGCCACAATCAGAGATTGAACTGATCTGTGAGTAAAGAGAAAAAAATACCACCGAGTATTTCATGAAAAAAATCAGTATTCCACTTTCCATTAAAGGAGGTGATCAAAGCAGGATGAAGCTTCTGGAGGAGGCTCAGGAGGAACAGGGCTGACCAGATTCCATCTTCATGAAGGACTCCTCACTCTCAGAGTTGCTTGCTCTGAACCACCACTTGGGTGGCCACCTCGGTTCCTCCAGTTTTGCCCCCTCATTTCTCCTCATTTCCAGAATTTCTGCATTCATCATTGCTGAATAAGAACCCAGGCTTCCTTTGTGAAGGGGGAACTACTGATAACTGTCGAGCAATGTCCGCAAATATTGCCAGTCAGAAGCTGAGCTGTGTCTATCTCTAGGGTGTATAAGTTGGTAAGACATATTATTATTATTACTATTATATTCCTAGCCTGTCCCATAGAGTTATTTTGCCATGCTTTCTGATTTGTCAGTATTTCATCCCATATCATATCAGCCACATCTTTGGAGAGGAAGAGATATCACTTTATAAAAGCCAGAATAGCCTCTTGGAGTCTCCAGACCTGCTGTTATTAGACCAGGGACTGGGACTGGGCCCGGCAGGGTTTTGCAATGCGTTCGGAGAGGTACATGGGAACCAGAACTTTCTAGCCTGGTCTAGTTGCTAGAAAGGTCTGTTTGGTCAGTTTGAGCATCCATTGCTGTACCAAATACTGTTTGCATTTGTGCTATAATTACTTTTCCATTAGCAGAGAAATGAAAGCAAGATGCTTTTCATATGAAAGGACAACATAAATCAGAGGATCTGATTTGCTTGCTACATTCTTTGTCCTGTCTTTTTAAACACTGTCTTTCAAAAACTTTCACTTAAACATCCCCATGTCAGCTAGAGAAGAAAAAAGCTCTCACTTTTATTCTTCCCAAAATATAAAAAGAATTTAAAAAACCTCCAAGCCCAGACCTGCTCACAGTGCCTCCCTCTAGGAACCCTGCATGGGATGAGCTGGAGAGGGGGCTCTTCCCTAAAGGACCCCCAGGCTCCTCACCAGAGGCCCTGCTGGAAGCAGGACTCTAACCCACAGAGAATAGTTCTTACTTGTAATGCAACTTTTTAGCCTTGAGACTCCACGCATCCTGAGGATTACAGATGTTACCCTACACTTATTTTCTTTTTGCTTTAAAATGTAAGCTTTTGTTTCTTTTTATTTCAGGCGCTTCAAATGGCACTGTGGTTATGAAGTCTTCAGGGCATTAAAAATCTATTTCATGGTAACAAGCGATTTTTTTCTTAGGATTTCCAACTAGAACTGTATCTATCTCCCCCCTCTTGATGTTTACAGTTCCATTTTACTCTAATTATTCCCAAAGGTCCAAATACTCAGGTACTCAGTTGCTGCCAATGAATGCTTGGCTGCCACTGCTTTTTCTTGATTATGAAATTTAAAAACTCACAAGGGAAAAAGTAGTCATACTTTCTTTGAGGAGCGTTGACAGTCTGAGGTTTAACCACTACAGCTAGTTTGTGAGGACTAAATCTATCTTCTGTCATTTCAAATAATGGTCAAAATTCTGCTGTCACTTATCTTTGGACAATTCCACTGATTTTATCAGTCTTACATTGCTTTAGGAGAAATGAGAATATCCCCACTTTCTCTCACAAGATTCTTGGTTCCATAAAATCTATAAACAGTTTGAAGACAAAATACAGATAGAATTGCTGAGGAATAGAAACATGATCAAATCTCACAAAGGACAAGACATAGATTAGTCTCTCACTTCACTATAATTTTATATCACTGTATCTTCACTGTGGTTAATTGCACTACTGCTCAGATGTACAGAAGTGTATTTAAGAATGTTACATGGCTTCCTCAAGTAGGATCACCAGAACATTAGAGAAATGGGAAGATATAGTCTCTGACTTATGTGTGTTAAACCTGAGTAAAAGTTTCAACTTCCCTTGATTTAACTACCATTAAGGTCTGTAGGGAAGGGGGAGAGAACCAGAGGAAGGAGCTGCAAGAAGATGTTCTGTTGAACAGTATCAAGTCTTGATCCTGTGCAGGTGCAGAGGATGGCACCTGCAGGACTGAGTACAGATAACAATTTCACTTGAATATAGAAAACACTTCTTCAATTATCAAAATATGGAAGAAGAAAGACTCCTTCAACGAGAAGCCTTTGTTTCTGGAATCAATGCAAGCAAGCAGAAAATAGAAGTTGTGAGGGAAATGCGAAATTGGAGAAATACTTCATCTGGGATTAGAACAGGAGACAAAGACTCTGGGCATCCGAGGTCTGTTCCCAGGCTTTCTGAAATCACATCAACTGTTGGGCCATGAGACTTCAGATCTGTTAGTCTCATTTCACCTGTGAGCTAAGTTTAAAAAAAAAAACCACCTGCCAAAGGAAAACAAAGGAAATGTGAACAAACCAACCCAATACCCTCTGCCAAATAATGTACCACTTCTGCCTTGCTGTAGGATAAATTACACACTCTTCAGGACAGGAACATTCTTATGGTTTGCTTGTTCATCATGAAGTTCCTGAGAGCTGCAGGTGAAAATGCAAGGTAAATAATAATAAAAATATCCTTTATATCAAGAGAATAAAAAAACAAAACTTTAGGAGCAAAAGCTTCTAAACAGAAGTGCCTCTGAGAACAATATCAAGCTTCAAAACAACTAGTGCAGATGAGCTTTTAATTAAAAGAGCTGAAGCAGCTGAAGAAAACTAATCAAAGGACAAAGAAAAGGCAGAAAAGCCTGTTTGATATTTCTTTTGTTTTTAATGCTACTTTTTATTGTTTAGGAAGCAAATGCTTAAGCAAGCATTACTGGTGTTGTCAGTAATACTGTAACATTTGCCTTCAGTCCCTTTGCTGCTCAGGGAACATGTCAGATTTTCAGCACATTTAGCCTTGCCATTTACTTCACAAATCACAGCTGCAGAGTGGTACAACCAAGCCAATTTTACTAGAAATGAAATGCTGAGGAAATGAAATTTCTCCAGTGGTGCTTCCAGTTACACAGAATTTAGGATAATCTTTTCATTAATTTTGTTCTAGCAAAAAGATAAGCTTTAAAAACACTATATTGCTGTAAGATTATATTATAAGCATCCTTGTAGCAGTTAACACAACGCAGCATTTGTACCTTTGTGAGTCCTAAAGTAGGCTCGTATCGACACAATATTTTTGGACTATAAGTATGTCCTTATCTGATATTAAAAAGGTGGATAATAGGAGATGGATGTAAAACACAAAAAACCCAAGGCTCACCATGTAAATTCACTTAAATGGGTGTCTGAAGCAAGATGAAATGTTATCCTTTAAATGACTTGCCTTTCAGCCATAGTATTTCTTGCAATAAATACTTTACCTTGGATAGTAACGATACGCTTTATTTTTAAGACATCTGTAGTGACCTTCAGGGCAGACTGTAGTGAGAAGCGGGCTGTGGTGAATGAAAAGCTGTCACTGAATTCCAGATCCTGGATACAGGCAGCTTATGTAGCTGCCTCTGCCTAATCCAGCAGTTAGAAAACAATGCTATAGGAATGCACCATTTTTTATCCAATGAGAATTTAATTCTCTAAGTTCTGTTGCACAGGTTAAAGCGCTAAAGGAATAAGAAAAAGAGAAAGGAAGCTTATTTTCTTCTTGATGTGTTAGAACTAAAAGCAATTCTGATCGACTTTAACAGGCATCAGACGCACACTCTCTCACAACAGAATAGCAGTCATAGACAAAAATAC
The DNA here is from genome assembly GCA_013389825.1 of Crypturellus undulatus. Lineage (NCBI taxonomy): Eukaryota > Metazoa > Chordata > Aves > Tinamiformes > Tinamidae > Crypturellus > Crypturellus undulatus. Next base: position 37,859 of record VWPW01008044.1, on the reverse strand, counting down.
CCTAAAACACAGTGTTGCTATAGGATCGAGACATTCAGAAACATGCACTTGCCTTAACTCTTCTTGTCTTACTGAAGTCAAGGTTTCCACACTCCAAAGTCACCTGTAGGAACTTTGTTGTTTAGAATTTTTTAGAAGATGCTTTAAGATAAAGATGGTAGTTAGCTGATTAGAGACTCAGCCTAGCTAAATATATGCATACCAAGGAGAAGAGCTAACCAAAAGCTGAGTCCTTCTGAAAATCCACTTGTAATGTTCTCAGTGTCTGCTCTAGTATAAGGATTTTTCCTTCTCTCACAGTATGACATAATAACTAAGTAGCAGAAAAGATGAGTTTATTTGTAAGCATGGTGTAATTTTAATGTTACATGAAAGCTTGCAAAATGTTAGTGTTTTAAAATACTGATGCTTTGAAATTAAATGCAAGTCTATTACGTAAGAGTATACACCTTATCATAGTGATCTAGACTGGGGAAGGCAAAGATGAAATTCAGGCAAACATTCGCAGAGAAAGTTTATTCATATTATATAAATAAGCCAATTAAAGATTTTCTCCTTGAACATTGTTCTGATAACTGGCTTACAGTGATGGCTCTGATGTGAAAGGTATTAGGGAGACTAGCAAAAATCATCCTTATGTCATGCTTATCCACATGTGACAAATTCCTTCAACACTCTGGGTCCTGCATTTCCACAAAAGCATTATGAATATTAAAACTATACATTTTGGAAGGTTATATTAGTATATTACTTCATTTCTTTACAGAAAATACAGGCAAAATTAATTCATATTATAGAGACCAATGATATCTCTTGGCAAAATGCAGGTTTCGTTGAATTTGAAATGACATGGCTTTTCTGGCTTTTTTCTTATTTCTTCTATCTTGTTTCACTGTGAGGCATATTTTCATTGCTACAAATCCATAATTCCTTCTTCTGTTTATTTTTTATTTGAAATAAACTATTACTGTTTTGCAATTTCTTTACCAAGGGAACAGAAGGAGAAATTGCAGAAAGAAAGCAATGAAGAGTAAAGGTCTTTCTGCTTTAGCCTGCTTTTTCCTGTTAATTACTTTCTAGGTCACCACCCCTTTCCCTTTCGTAAAAAGATACACAAGTGCTCCTATCCACAGAAGAACAAAGCAGTGAACAGCATTTTCTGAGGTATGCCTGTTTTCTCACTTACACCACTACTGATGCCAGCAGTGAATTTGTCTGGATATGCACTTCTTTTTCTCTGTAATGAGCAAGTTTTTTTTTTATTGATTTCACTAGACTCCATTATTTAGCTCTCAATTTTCAATCTTACTTTCATATTTTGAAATACTGCTCTGAACAGACTACTGCTCAGAAAGCAGAGCCATATATACATAGTTGAGGAATCCTCCATTTTAGTAAAGCATGCTCTAGAGTGTTAAAAATCAAGCCTCCTGGCATTCGCAAATGCTTATTGGTCTGAGTTAAGTCTTTGTCCTTTTCATAGAAACACTACTTCTCTTCAGTGTCAGTTTTAGTTGTTCACTTACGAATTCTGCAGTCTTGGGCAAACGTGTCATCTTGTATATTAGACATCCTGTGCTCTGCATCAGTAATCTGTTCACAAAGTTGTTCAATTTTGAAGTGACACATCTGATTCACTTGATGCTCCCTTTTGCAGCTGGGCGAAATTGGGGGGGTTGGGAGAGGTTCTAGGCAGAGCACAAGCTGCTGACAAAGGTAATAAGGGAAAAAAGGACAGGGTGAGAAGACAGAAGAAGTTTAACAGCAAATTACCCCTCTTTGCCATTAACGGTTTATGAGAAAAACTGTGGAGCAGAACTCGCTCACGGAGAATATGATGATACCCCTCGTAGATGGAAAGCCTTACCGAGAAACACTCACCAGCATATGAATTATTTCATATTGTGGAATTATTGAGGCTCCCCCTCAAACAGTAAATTTAAATAATTTTGATGCTTCCACTGTAGGCTACAATAATTCTCACTTGAGTTGTCAAGTTCTGCACAGTTAATTGAATGAATGGTCAAATGGAGCGAGCTTTCCAGTATGTTTCCAAATATGACCAAGAAGCCAGTAAAACAAGACACAATATTGCAAGAGACTCTTAGAGTAATTCAACAGCAAAACTGGCAAACATTGCTAAAGACACTGCCTGGCTGTTTCGAGCAACCAAGTATCCAACAAGTACAAAGGCTCTGGAGCAGATAGTTCTGGCCCACAACTCTGACAGGAGAAACAAGTAAATGGCAGAAATACATAACAGACATCCATGTTTGGAAGTACATTTATAAAGGTAATCTGAAAATACAATATCTATGTATAGTAAGTAGTTCGTACTTAAAAATGGAAAAGCATGAAGACTAGAACTTGAGTAGAAAGGCCAGTTCTAGAAACAGCTTCTATAATACTTTGGAGTTCTCTCCACTATCTGCTCTAGCTTTGCTGAACATATACTCACTTTCTAGTGAGTCATGAAGTCATGAAGCTTTGTCCTCTGGATGCCTCCTGGATTCTCCTCGTATGGTATTCCTGCCTTTTTCACTGCTGTTCTCAGGGTTTATAATCACCAAGGTGAATGTTAACACCTATTCCCCTACCTATTCCTCTGCCTTCATCTCTCTGTTCCTGCTGATCTTGCTTAATATGCTTTATATCTGAAGTTCTTGCCATCCTCCTTTTCCTATTGCTGTCTTCTCATGTGCCTGTTCCTCTTTCTTAGCCCTGCTTTATTGTTTCTTTTAGATTTTCCCCTTTCTCCCCTCTGGGGAATGATCCTTGGCCCCTGAGTACTCCCACTCTATGACCTTTCTTTGGATGATGACATCTGCCTAATATGCTTCAACTTCTATATTTAATCTGAGTCAAAAGTCCTATTCTTTTAAGCTGTTCTTTTACCCATGAGTATCCTTTGATCAGATCTAGTATTTCTCACTTCTCTTCTTGGATGTCTGGTCAACAGCTTAAACTTAAGCTGACCAAAAGTGAACTCGTTCAAATCCTTTGCCGACTCCCACGCTTTTCTCAGTCACTGATCACACCAGCATTATATTTTCTGTTGCTCTAGTTCACAGTTTAACTGCAAATTTTAACCCTTTTTTCTCCCTTGTTCTTTATGTCTACCATTTGCCATGTTTTTCTCCTCAGTATTTTATAGACTGTAGACTTTCTTATCTTTTGTTCTCATTAACAAGTTCAGCCAGATCTTCACCTATAGGCACCCTACATACATTGCCCTCCTCTGGCCTTTCCCAAAATTATGGCATTATTGTTCAGCATTAAAAGAGTAGATGAGCTCATTTTCCTCACCTGTCACAAATCTTTTCCGTATCCTCTCATTTATCATGACATGAAAGTTCTTGTTTTGCCTCTGCCTTATATTCATTGTGTCAGCAATGATTGCTTTGAAAGTCCAATTTCCCACTAATTCACATGCATCTCTACTTTCTTCCCCCCTACTGCTTCTTGCACTCAAACTGCTGCCTTAGATTAAAGGGGAGTGCATAGCAGATATATGAATCAAGATCTAGTTCAGTCACATAAGACAAGAACAAAAAAACAACAAAGCCACCTGCAATGGCTGCGTGGGAAGCAGTGGGAGTGAGATACAAGATTTATTTACTTTAGAGTTTTCAGATGATTCAGAATGATGAGGTTGCAGCCCAGGTTTTACTGCTGTTCTTTTAACAGCCTTCTCCCACTCTCTGATATGCCTTGACTTTACTAATTTCCTAAGCATTTTGCAACTTCTAACTTTATGACCAGGTATTGATGAAGTTAAAACTCTTGAAAGTGGGATTCTAAGTTAAAATTAAAAGAGAGTGACACTACTTGTTGCTGACCTTTAAAACTGTAAAAATAATCAGGTAGTGGGAGAGGAGGATAAAGAGGTAGCGCTTTCGTTAACTTCTAGTTTATATCCTCCCTGTTAAAAGTGTGTCAAGGGCATTATGGCTCAGTGATGAGTTTTCTTTGAATAAATACTTTCAAATAAACAAACATCGTTTTTGTGCATTACAACAGTGCCTTGAAGCCTCTACCATGCAGACTGCAAGCAGTCATTAAAGGAAGCCAACCTTTCCTCCAAGGGGTTTATAACCTTACCACAGGACAAGATGCAGCAGATGAAAGAAACAAATGGAGACTCGGGGCAGAGGTCTGGGGGCAGCTGTACAGCCGGTTTGTTGGAAAACTGGTGATGTATATTAGATAGAGGGCTTTTACGATGTTGCTGAGGTTGTTAACAGAGACAAAAGAACACATCAAACACGGGTGTTTTAGTTTATCACTATCTTAGCTAGAATAAGTAAGCAATGTTTGAAGGTCACTACGCTATGTGGTTCGTAAGGAAAGATTTGAAGGAAGAGCTTTACAGATTTGGAAAAGCACTCCAGTAACTCCAGTCCCTTTCTCCTCTCTTGATCACAGTCACGTTACATCCTTTGTCAAATGAGACTGTAATGTTTTACAGTTCCCCATAAGCAGAGACTGTATCCAACTTTGTGGGTACAGGGGAGCCCTAAGCTGGCTACAGTTTGTGGTTGCTGGGAACATCTCACACCAAAACTATGCTTATATGCACTTTGCATCACTTTCAAAGTTAAACAAGAAACAGGTAGGAGCTTTCCAGTAGCTCTTTCCAATATTTGTGGTCTATTATCATCTCAGCAGGCTGTCAGCATTTTCCTGAAGAAAATGAGCAAGAGAAGGAAAATGACAGTGACTTCTGGCAGTTTGTGTCTTAACTAAGTCAAAACAGATTTTTCTGTGGGATGAATCAAAGAGAAGTTCTTTGTAACCTCAGGGCCTTTTCCCCACCAAGAAATCACAAGAAATGTGATACCAACAATCATGGTGAAAGTGGTTTAGAAAGAAAGAACTGGAAATTATTTAAAGAAATGGATGAATGAATGGAATGTTAGAGATAGGCAGCCTAATGTGGAGGCATCCTAAAGGCAGGAGTTAATCTAACTGTAATATATGAATATAGTTTAGCTAATCAGTATGTTCCAGTAGAGAATGGAGAAGTTCCACAGGAACTTAAGGAAAAAAATTCCTGACAGTGAGGGAGACAGAGCCCTGGCACAGGCTGCCCAGAGAGGTTGTGGAGTCTCCTCTGGAGATCTTCAAGACCCGCTTGGATGCAGCCCTGTGCCACGTGCTCTAGGTGGCCCTGTGTGTGCAGGGGTGTTGGACTAGATGACCCCTACAGGTCACTTCCAACCTTAGGCATTCTGTGATTCTATGATTCTATGGAAAAGGACCCTCAAATGACAACTACTAGCTCTATTGCTACGTGACGCATTGGTACCATATTGAGGAGAAGAACAGATAGCAGGATATTTTAGAGAAGTAAATAGATACAGCTGTTTCAATATTTAGTATATCTCAAGTCAATTTATTGCAAAGGAGCACAGCTGCACTGTAAAGGATGCCTCAGAAAAAAGTGGAAGAACTGTAAATCCTACGAAAATAATAAGGTGGTTATATTTTACTAGTAAACAACTACTATATTGTCATAGGGCTATGTTTTTTTCCTTGTACATTAGTAATCTGAAGAAAATAACATGGAGTCTTCAGAAGCAGGGCAGGGGGGCAGTCCATCGAGAGCAGATTGATCCTGAATGCTTTGGAATAACCTAAATACAGACCTGTGCTGCACAAGTCAGTCCCCACAAATAAGGCAGAAAATTAGAGCTAACTCTATTCACAGTGAAGACATGCAGTAAACACCGGGATGTAGACAAATCTATAGCACTTACCAGACTGACGGATTTGCTAACTGAACGTGGGTCTCTCTCTTCTCCTGCTAAAGCCTGACTTTTTTTGAATTTTCCTTTTAAGTATTATCTGCTTTTGTGCTTACAGAAATGCACTCTTCCTTGTTGCTTGCCCTTATCAAACCAGCTTTTTTATGGAAGTCTGTTTAATGGCAGACAGACGTAATTTCAGTCCTTTAAGGTCATGCTGCTCTCTTCAAAGGTTAGGATATATGCTGGTGTTAGGCTGCCTTTTTGAGGTAGTTACACTATGGCTTTTAAAGAAAGATTTGTAATGAGTAAGATGCTCTTATGGAAATACTGCATATTGTTTAAAAAACATAGTCCTCAAGGAATTTAGTTCCAAGATGGCTTTTGAAGCATAACCATTTCCTATTTACATAAATTTTAGAAAAAAAGATGTTCATTCTTGCAGTTCTAACAACTGAAATACAGCAAATACATTAATATTAATCAGACAACAATTAAGAGCTTCACAGAATACTCCCTGCCTTCATGACAGCAGCCAAACCATAAACTGGGAGGCAGTCTGTGATTAAAACTCCCAAGACTAAAGATGAAGATGTGTAGATCATGGGCACTTTCTTGAAGCAAAAAGCCAGGCGGCTGGAGGGGGCTTCCCTGGAGCTGGGAGTGCCTGCACCTGTCTGATGGCTGCAGAAGTGCCTTCCTGAGCCAGAGTCTTGGCCACGTATAGGAAATCCTGACAGCATTTCATATGCCCTTTAAAATTTATTTATTTTTTCTTAATATAACTTCCTATTTTGGTCCATCCCCATATCATTCCTCACTCCCTTCCCCAGTGCCCGGTGCAGGAGATAGAAGCTCCAGGACAAACATTACGAGATTTAAACTATTTCTAGTATTTCGTAATGACTTCTTAAACCTTTCAAATCCCACACTTGAGGAACACCTAATGCAACTGTATCTAGGGTCTCTTAGAAGGTATCACAGTCTGCTGCACAGAACATGGATAGAAAAGTGATCTCCCAGGTTTTCAAAGTTAGATTTTAATTGGTCTGCAGGACCAATTAATCTGTCTTTAATCTGTAATCATGTAATCTGTATCAGCAGTTCTCACAAAGGAATGATGTGAGGTGTATTTGATGGGAAGAAAAAAGAGTTTTTGATTTCAAATCTAGCTGAGGCCAAAGGGAATTTCTCTATTTTTCCTTAGCTGATACTTCTAAGCAACACTCTACTGAAGCCCAAAGAGGATATGACATTCATCCACACTAGACATCACAAATTTGTACATCTCTTCTAAGATCCTTATGGGAAGAAAAATCACAATTGCTTCAAGACAAGCTTTGAAAAAGAGCAGTTCTACTTTTAAAGACCCAGTTATTTCAGATAGAAGAAGATATCTACAAGTTTCTGAACCTTCCCTTCATGGAAAACCTTCTAGATCAGCAGTCAGGATAATACCTTATACATTCAACATTTTCCTTAATGAGCTGAAAGCATCTATAATGTTTCAGTTATCTAAAATCTGTAGAAGGCCACAGATTAATTAGAATGCTAAATAAAATCATAGACAGGATAGGTATAAAAAAAATCTCTATTTTGAGTAGTTCCGTTGCTTACATGGAGGCCTGGGAGCAGCAGATGGGAGCAAGGAGATGAACTTCACTCAGCATGTGGCACTGCTGGGACAGGCACTGGGCTGCAGCCTGTGGCTCTGCTTTGCCCGCTAGAAATGAACACTGCCAAACTGGAATACAGAAAGGAGTCCTGAAGAGGTTTAGAGGAAATGTCACAGAGCTAGAGATTGAGCTAGTTATTTTATCAAAAATAATAGTGAAAAATGACTTGGTTTCTACCTCCAGGGGGAGAAAATACAGACTATTACAGGTCCCTTAAGTCTCTCAGAGAAAGGCCTAATAAAAAGATATGGTTGTGTTGAAACCAAGTGAATTCAAGTAACTGTGTTTTTTGTTATCGGGGGTGGCTAACAATGGAGGGAGAGAGCTTCAAATTCTTACTTCTAAAATGGTGAGAGGAGGGATTTGATGCAGGGCAGCCCCCATTGCCCTAGGGTTTGGCTAGAGCTCATCCCAAGGCCCCGGGGATGTGAATGGCCCGGCTTAGGTGTGCAGAAAGAGCTGTGAATCCCAGACAAGGAGAAATGATTTTTCCCAGCTCAAGAGATGGACTACGTGGGCTATTGCTCATCTATGAATCACAATCTGAGAGCTGCAGCAGGTCTAAAAACATCCAAGTGACCCTTTGCAAAAGTTTTTCGTGATGGGCAAAGTAATCCAACTTTTGAGGCAATTGAGACTCAAATTGCTGCCTCGTGGCTCACAAGTATTAGTTTATTTGATCCTAGATAATAAGTTTTTTTTCCCCATTCTTGAAAGACATTGAAATTGAATGCTGTAGACTGCATTATAATCTATTCTTTTTCATCATCATTATTGTTGCTATTGTTATTATTACGATATTTGAATGTATTTATTATCCGTTGTTAAATGCTCACAGTCTGCTCAGCATTGCAGAAGATGCAGCAGGTAACACCTGCCATCAAATGCATAAAATTTCAGTCTCTGATCTGGCAATTTAAGATGCATGATTGGAATACACATTAAAGTTAATGGTGCTCCACTTGAACACAGTAGTATGCCTGAGCAGAAATTGCAGGATCGGGGCCATAAGTATTTGCATGTGGATATGAAATTCTCCTTGGTCTCTTAAAGTCAAAGCTTACAGCTAGAATACAGACTGTGGGTTCTGAATGCCAAAAGGGCTGTTCTCCAACCAGGTGTTTAGCTTTACAGGTTTGCAGGGCTCCTGCCTCTGCTCCTGTGCCTCAAGGAGCACCTGCACTCCCCCGCCATGGACACGACCCGCTGGGAATACACAGTCCTGCTCTCGGGCCAGCAAATTCACAGAATAGCACAATCATTATGATTGGAAAAGACCTTCGAGATCATTGAGTCCATCTGTAGGGACCAGCTCCAAAAGGGTCAAGCCACCATGTTTTGAGGAAAACATTTTCTGTCTTGGTGAGCTGGTGTTTCTGGAGGAAATTGCATTCATCAGCAAAATATTCTGCTCTGATCTTCAGTCTCCTAAATCACCTGAATCTGTCTGAGTCCTACTTGCTGGCATGCATACAATTAGAAAAAGAAAAACATAGCCAAGGAAATGATTTCTCTGACGCACTTCTGTTTCACTAAAGACAAAGCATTGCTGCAGCTTTGGAAGAGGAATCGCTTTGTGCGAGCGGTGCTCACACAAGGCGTTTGAGAAGGGAGCCCTTCACGTGCAGCGTGGCAACCGTACGGCACATCTGAGCAGAATGCACAGCATCCACTGCCAAATGCACACGCTAAATTTAGAGGAGACGAGCAAAACCTACTGAGTACAGGATGTTGAATAGAAACAGTAATTTTCATCAGCACATTATCTTCCCCCTCCTTACGCTGATTCTTCAGGAGAAAACAGCTCACTAAACCCTAGCTGCTATTAGCAGAAATAGCAGCAACCCAACTGGAAGTAATTTCACTGTTGACTGCCCTGCAGTGTGCACAAGTGATTTCATTTACTCCACAAGTGCAGCAGAGAGCAAAAGTATCAGGAATATGTTGTCCTTGACCTCTGCCAGGTACAGCTAGTCTCCCAGCCTAGGCAGGGTGATGCGGGAAGATTATGTTCCCTCTTCAAAACGCCAAACAGTTTTTTTTCCCTTTCTCTTCTCAGTGTGCCTATGAATTTTCAAGGCAGCTCCAGAAATTGCAACTGTCTCCTATTAGCTGGTTTGCCAGTGTCCCCACTCCCTCTTACTTCTCTGTCCCCTACCATGAGTTTCAATATCCAGAGTGCTTTCCTTGCATCCTACCCTCTTGGAAGGAAAGTATTCTCCCAAGACACTGGGCTGCTTCTGTGAGAATTTAAGATCACAGAAGCTACAGCTGGAGAAGGGCTCCCTGCTCTCTCAAATGTGAGAAGGTGAGTGTAGTAAGAGGTCAGGTGTTGCCTTCAGTTATACCAGTAGAGATCTGGAGAAATTTTGTTTTCCTCAGTGATGTTAATCTCGTCAACTGTAAGTCAGGAGTTCTGCCTGCACATTTCTCTTTGCTCCCTTCACCACTTTAGTTTTTTAAAATATTTTCTATCAATCATAAATAATTTGGAGATATTCTATATAATAGAAGGTTTAAAATATTGATGCTATCAGACAATGTATGATGTAAGATACAAACCAGTGAGTCTCATTTGTCCTCTGGGTGTAACATGAGCACAGCCAGTCTAGGAGAGTTTGGATTTAGGAGGCGCAGGGATCTGAGGACAAGGGAGCACCTTGAACTATTATATTTCCACCATAAATCTAAACAAATCTCTGGCTGCATAGGGTTTCTCTCCCAAGTTGTGTTCCTAAAGGAACTTTTGCTTGCAGAAGACAATAGATGTCATCCTCCTGCCTCTTCTTCCTCCTTCCCCACTTCTGGTCCTCCCCTCTCTTTTATGTTTTCCCCCTCTGGTCTTTGTTCTTCTCCCTGTATCACTCTTTTCCCTCTTCTCATAAATTATCCTAGAGTCTTCTTCACTTCATCCTTCTTTCCTTGCCTACTAGAGGAGGTCAGTGTCCTATACATGTTTTCAGGCTGGCACTTCTAAAGAGCAGAAATTTAGTTTAGGTGTGTGTTTAATCACTTCATCTTTTCAGTAAGCACAGTTTTGAAATAATGCTCTAATTAGTGTAATTTTTATGAAAATATCCTACACAAAATGTAAGTGATTGGAACACATTTTAAAATTAAAAGCTACCACAACTGAGTGTCTGTGTAACAGTTTCTCTTTGCAGTTGGACAACTATCCTTATCTTTAAACTCTGTTCAGCTTCATTGCAGTGTGTTTTTTAAGTAATGTTCCTGCTGAAATTCCATTTGAACGTGGAGGCAAATGGAGGAAACTCCATTTGAACACGAGCCCCTGGTGCTGGGAGCCGCAAGGGGATGGTGCTGGTTCCCGGTTGGGCTCCTCTCTCCAGGGGAGCTGCGGTTTGGGCAGACGGAGCCACCTCCTGCGCAGCCCTTCCCTCAGCCCTCCTGCTACTACAGAAATGACTGCCCATCACTCGGGCTGACTTTTCATTACCAAATCACTGATAACTGTCTCAGACAATTAAGGAATGCCACCTGCTACCACAGAAAGGGAGAGAGGAAACTACAGCTTGTTCTGCAATGCCCATACGGGCTTTATTGAGAATTGGTTGGAGAAGCAACTAAGGTCCAGTGAAACCTGGCTGCTCCCCTGCTTTACAGGGGATGCAGAGTGGCACTCACCTGCAGGCACAAGCTGTGCTTCCATTGGCTGAGTAAGTGAGAAAGAAATTTAGGGATTTCCTTCAGTCCTGCGGCAGTCTCATGCTTTCCCTTTGCCGGTGGCGAGCGTGTGGTGGGGTATGAGGGCTTGGATGCTCAGGGCAGCCGCTGGAGCAGGGAGCATCGCTGCTCACCCCGCGCGATCGGCAGCACAGCCCACAGGGCAGGGGAGAGCGGCCAGGGACCAGTAACATGTGGCAAGAGTTCAGTTATGTGTCACCACCATAAAGAAAATGGAAAATATATCTATAATTAGTCTCTGTAGTCTCCTACAATTTCATAAAGCTGGTTCTGAATAAGCAGAACAGGAAATTATCGCCTGGCTTATATAAAATAGCCTCAAATAAATATATGATGGAGTCTAGTTCTAAAGATACTGAGAGATAGCTGCTCATCAGGTGCTAATTGTGCAGGAATGAAGATTGCTCTCTCATAGCAGCACGCCATAATTCACTGCAACTTTGGGAGACTAAAGAAATATTTGCATTTTATTGTTCATATAAATTGTGTTGAGAGAAGAGCTGAAAGGTTATTCGACAAGAGGGAAGTAGGCACATTCCTGAAGCCCTGGGGAGCACCCAGCAGAAACATTTCTCTCTGCACAGCGGGTTTTTCATCTCCAGAGAGGCCATACAGATGTCTGACTTGCAGGTTCGTGCCTCAGTCCATGACCACGCCGCAGGGATGGGAGCGAGGAGCAAAGCTCCTGTAGCCTGCAACCAGACTGGCCAAAGGAAGGACCCTAGGTGTGAAAATCACCTTTGCTCCATCCGCCCCTGCAATGCCGCAGCGCTCTGCCCTGTGGGTCGGGCAGAGAGCTGGTTGCATACAAACCACCCACAGCACGGGGAATGGTGCGGTGGGCAGCGCGACAGCCCCACGGCGGGCAGCCCTGGAGGGTATGAGGTGTTCCCCGACAAGCCTGCGGGAATGCATTGTATCACCTTTACTGTGATGATAACTTGTGCTGGTGAACCTACGACAATAAAGAGGCAGTTTGTTTGGAAAGGAGGCCTGCCCTGCAATCCGTGTGCTTTTCTTTCCTTACTTTCTATTTGAGTAAGCGCCATAAACACACCGTGGTGGGGTCGGAAATGGAGCCCCGGGCTCCTCACAGGCCCTCGTGGTGTCCCCTCACAGCAGCTTGCCTCACCTCAGGCTCTGAAACTGCCAGATGAAGAGCAGGACTTTTCTTTCTGCGGATTGCATGGTGATGAAGTTGTGCTTTCCGTCGTGTTAGCAGGGACATGCATTAACAGTCCTATTTGCCTCTAGTTTTGCACATCTAAAGCAGAGAACTCCCCATTAGGTGATCAATGGCCCTGGTGGGTCTCCCTGACATGCTGTGATGAAGCTCCATGGGACACAGGCTTGACATTGTTTGCATGGAGAAGTTCAACCTGGATTTGTATATAAGTGGCTCGGACAAGATAAATTAGGCATCCTAAACCTGCCTTTCGTTTCCTGAGCTTTCACTCCATGCCAGTGAAACCCAAGCACTGTGGGAAGAGGAGATGCCCATCCTGGAGGGTGCCATCAGGAGGAGGTCCAGATTCTCCATTCTTTGAACTTCTTCAATTGTACGAAGGAGATTTGAGTCCATAGTGTTTCTGGGACCACGGTGTGGGTGGCTGTGTGCCAGGAATGAGACAGAGATAGGACTTTTCATTTTACAGCCATCAAACGGCAGTGATTACTGGAAAGAGCTTTGTTTCTCCACGTAGGAAATGAATGGAGATGTATGCAGGTTCACTGCTGCTCTAGTAGCAGGAGCAGCAGCACTTCTGGTATAAAAGACATGGGATTGTGCTTGGGAAAATGAAACCAACCTGAATTTAGGGAGCACCATCTTGTGTTTTATGCCAATAATTAGATTTGTATTCAACCACCAGTTTTGCAGCGTTTTACCTGTATATCAGAATTCTAGCCTTATCATGAGCCCTATGAGACAGGGCTATTTCCATTGTCCAGGCTGAAGGTAGAGCAAAAATATATATAACACATCAGCAGTGAAAATAAATAGGATTTTTTTTAAATTATGTTGTTTTTAAGGAGCAAAGACATCCTGCAAGTATTTTATCAACTATGGTTTTAAATTTGACAGTCCCATTAAATTTTGCAAAATGGATTTGATTGTTAGAAATCATGAGCACTAAATAAATTCATGTAGTATTTCAGTAATTAAAGAAAATATCTCTATCCATTTGGAATGTGCTATGAAAATATGAGGAAATATAGCACATCAGAATAGTAGTTCTGTAATAACTTCCTTCTCTGTTGCACAAAATGCAACTGCTTTGTAAGTTCCTTATAAATTTAAGCTGAATGACTTTGAAAAGAGTGAGGGACAATGCCATCTACAGCTTTGGTCTCATTCACTCCATGGTTAGTTGTACAATAACTGTGTGGTCACTGAACTAGTTTGTGTCTCAGATTATTTTTTGCTTTATTTATTGGAAAGGTAAATATAAAATATACTTATTTACCAAACAAGTGTTTTTTGCTTCTCCTTAAGCTACAATGTGGTCTCTGGACAAAAAAATGCATATAGTTGCATGCTTTCGCAATTGTCACAGCAACTATACTAAACAACTCAGGTAGAATATGTTAGGCTTATCAAACCTGGGAAAAGTGTGAAGATAGCATTTAAGTAATTTGCAGTAATTCCCAACAGTTTTGATACAAGAAAAGAATGTTTTAAAGTGAACATTGCAAAACTGCGCTACTGATTTACTTCTGCTTAGCATCCAGTCAAAAGCAGCAAAAACTGGAAGCAAACTCAAAGAGGTGGGATGATTCCATTTGTACGTGTGCAGAACGGGTTGTCTGTATCAAGGCACAGTAAAAGGAGAAACGCAGTGTATGCCAAATTAATAACCAACAGTTAGGTGATTTGCCAGGTGTTCTACATTAATATTTCTTAAAGGCTTTTGAATCCTTCCTCAAATATTTTTCTCTCACATAATTTGAACTTCATGATTCCTTTATAAAATCTGTGGGATATGCTATTACTGCCTCCACAATTCCCTTGGAAATATCTTGCAGAGAGCACACAGCATTCAGATCTCAAAGGCTGTGGTTAAATCCCAGGGTTGCTTGTCAGGTCAAGAATTGTTGCAATGTCTGAGTAAAAACTTCAAGGGCTCAGCATCTTTGTGCTGATTGTCCGTAGCACTGCTAAAACCCCAAGGAAGATTTCAGATTTCTGTGGACAGCTGAGATAGCTTAGTCTCTGTAACAATGATCAACATTGGCAGGGCTCCACTTTAGGGAAGCCAGCAGTGATGTTGCTTTTCATCACCACCAGCAGACATATCACTCTTCATACCAGCTCAGGAAAGTTAAAAAGAAGAGAAAACAGGATTGCAGGAGAACCTGTGAGAGTGAGCAAAAGCGATATAATTTTCCACAGATGCTAGGATGAAAGTGAGACTCTTGGTACAGCTTGCAAGAGGAATTTGGAACAAGGGAAGCTCTTCTTTTCTTCTCACTTCTTAGAGATTTACAATTACTTTATTTTACCAAAAGGCGTAGCCACAATCACATCACATCACTTTTTTTTCTTTTTTCTTTTTTCTTTTTTTTTTTCTGCTTCATGCTGCGAGGCTAGCAGGAGAAGTAAGGCAGCAGCTAGATACCAGGTGTCCAGAACACACTGAGGTTGAGCAATAGAGTCAAACTTGCCCTCCACCTTGTTTCATAATTGGCAGTTACTGCACTACAGTTGTCTTGGCTCGGTATTTTTTTATAAAGACATAGCTTCTGCACCCATTTCAGGAGTAAATTTGCCATTACATCCATATGGTTACAGATTCAACCTGTTTGAAGAAATTTGTTCTGGCTCCATAGAAAACAGAATTTGACCCAGGTAGATAAACCAATGAAAAAGCCTCAACCTTGGAGATGGATTGTAAAATTCCATCATTCCAAATGGGATATGACCTTCTTAATAATTACAAAATACTCTGGCTGATTAACTCTAATTTGATGCCATAGTTTAAATATCTTCTGTATGAAATAGAATTTTGGTGGGAAAAATGAGAGTAAAGAAGATTTTGTTCTGCGCAGTAGTCCCATCTGTTCTGGATGTTCTGTGCTTTATTTCTAATTGCATAAGGGCAAGCCCACATGGGAAGTGACATTTGTAGACTTAACCCATCCTGAGATGTCAATTTTTTAAAAATGCAGAACAAAAAATATAAAATATTAACTAGGAAGATATAATAGACAGAGAAGAGATTTTTCTATTATAATCTATGTGAAATAGTTCATCTTTTCCTTAGACAATCTGTATTTTTTGCTGCTCTTAGGCAAGCAAGAAGCTGTGTGTGCCATTTTGCCATCTTATTATCAGCAGGCTGAAACAGTCTGCACAACCCTCATTAATATGCCAGTGAAAAAGATGATATAGCACCACGTTGGATTTATGCCTGGTAAGTCTGGTGATGTCAAAATTGAGACATATTGCTGTATGACTGACATAACTCAGACTTTGTATAATTATTGCAAACACAGCTTAATAAGAGCCATATGGTAAGGGATGGGGAAGCACAGTGAATACTATAGGACACTATAATAAAGGCATCTAAACATCCTGTCTAAGAAGTGGGTACTGGAGAAAAGATCAAATGGTTTAAGTGGGCACTGGACTCTGAAGCAGCCCGTGATGAAACAGGCACATTGTTCCAAAGCCTTTTTTTTTTTTTTTTTTTCCCTTTCTAGGGTTTGTTCAGAACCACCTGAACCCATCAAAATAAGAGGACCCCAAACTCTTTAGATTATGGAAAATTCCCACTCAATTTTGTCCTAAGTCCTTTTGTCCTGCAGGTCCTTTTGTCCTGCAGGCTACGGGTAGGGGGAATCAGAACAAAACAGAGCCTACTTGCTTGTGTTGCATTTACACAAATCCTTATAAAAAGACCTTTCCATCCTTATTTTTGCCTCAATGACAGGAATAGCATGAAGTATGTAAGGTATGGGAGATAAATGAGTGTATGGGACTGTGGATGGAGAGAGAAAGAGTGGAGGTTTTTTCAGCCAACAATCTTCCACAGTTAAAAAAATGCACTTTAATCCACTGGGATCTATCTGAGCATATATATGGACTTGCAGACAGCTCATGTCATTTCAGTAATTATGTTACAGCCCTAAAAATCTTGTTGCTCTATATTATTAATTGGTAACTTCCTAACAGACCTTTTCCTTTGCATGCAAATTTTGAACTTCACATCTTCATTGCCACTTAGGCAAGGTGCATTGGAAATCTAATGAAAAACTTTGAGCCATATTGTTAACTTAGTGGCATTATCTCTTCTGGATAAAGACTGTTGAAGTGTAACTGTATGCCTCCATTCAGAAATGCTGATAAAACATACACACACTGGCATTTTATTTATAAAAATTCCCTTACACTGATAACACAGACATGTAAATATTGGAAAATATTTGGGTCTGACATGGACATAACATTGTAATAATATAATAAAATATAATATGAATATATATTTTTAATTATATATAGATATACTTCACAGGAAAAGGAAGGAGAAGGTCTCATCCAGTTACAAATCTTAACCTGAAGTTTCTGCAAAGTTTTTCTAGAATCTTCAAGGATGTGGCACCATTACTTTCAGCAAAAAAAAATTCATTTTTGTTTATCTGTTTACAAAAGAGACATTTTATTAAAGGCCAAATTCTGTTCTTAAGCAGCAAGAGCCATCCATAACAACTCATCTGAGTGATGTAATTAAGCACTGAAGACTGCCCTTACTTGAGGTATTTCAGTTTCATAATGGTAGTAGAGAATAGAATTTGAACTGAGATAAGTGTTTTTTGTGTATATGCATGCATATATATCTCTTTTTTTTTCTGAAGGGTAAGACTAGAATTATCCCACTAGCATTAGAGTGATTGAAATGGGCTCAGACTGATGCCCTGTCACACATCAGCTTAACACAGGGAAAATCACTGTTCTGCATCCTTACCCAGGATAGCCGTAAGTGTCAGGAGACCCTTTTGTTACAGTAGCTACAGCTGACTTGAGAACATAAAATACCTGGGTGATGGAAGGTGATGGAAGACACTTTGACTGGATCCCTTTGGACAGTAGGGCATATTGAGATACACAACTGTTTGTGCAAGCATATCCTCAGAAGTGCTCCCCAGGCTAACGGAGAAGGCCCCCCACGCTGCCCATGGCTTTGTCTGCGTGCTCGACATGTGCAGTGCTCTCCAGCTGCGTCTGGAGACACTGTCTGTGGGGACAAGCTTTGAGATGATTAAAGAGCTGTGCCAATTAGCTGCCTTGAGGATGTGAGTCAGAGTAGGAGAGTAGAGCACTTCTAGAGTAGATCGAGTCTGGCTCCAGTGTGGGACATTCACCGTTAAAAGGGCTTTCCTTATGGTCTCTCTTTATTTTTCCTTGACTGATATTAGATGCATGAGTGTTTTAGGGGAACATACAGTGAAGAAGCTCCTTTCTCCTTTCCTGCTTACCTTCTTTGAGAAACTTATGCTCCTACCTCCCTTGGGTAAGAGCTGTGTCTCTGAGGCAGTTTCAGGGAAAGATGGGACACATTTGCTTATACCACTCCTACAAACAAGTCAAAAAACTTGCTTCTCATTTAATTTGTGCCAAAGTCTGAGCTATAAATTACATGAGCAGCAGAAGAATGTGGCATCTACAAAAATAAACTGGATTAAGTCTGCTTTATCTTTCGCAAGTGTTTTTGCCAGGTAGTAGTTAAATCAGAAAGAGTTATCTTTTAGGGAACGGAAAAAATGAAGCAATAATATTCACCAGTGTCTCCTCATCAGATTAAGCCACTAGACAGCTGATATGCTGGGATGAAATGATGCCAATGATACTGACACTGTCTGTAATAGCAGATAAAGGGTGTTCAGAAATTGGTCTCTATGAGGGAAGAGAATGGTCACAGAAAGGAAAAAGAAAGCAAATGCCTGTAGATAACACCATAAATTGACATATTGCCTATTTCCAAATGCTTTAGACAAAGAAAAACTCTCACTAATAATTCCTGGTGTGTTATATATAAAACTAGTTTAGACAAATCTTTAGACAATCAAGCTTTTAAAGTCTGTATGGAAGTGAAGTGAGTGATAGGATTTGCAGTCATCTAATTTCAGTATAGATCTAATAGAAGAGATATCAGCTCTACAGAAAATCTAGCAGAGTTCCTGTCAGAGCCAGTGGGTGAGCAAAGGGAGGAATTACATAAATCTTGGTTTAGAAACATTCAGAGGGACTGTAGCTGACGTCTTGGTCAATTTGTCTTTATCCACCATCATAAATAGAGGCTTCCCACCCAGGAAACAAGACATCCTCTTCAGATCATCTCCCAGATGGGGTTAGACCAAATGGCTGAGGTCCAAGGCTTTCTTTTTCACTCTTTCAATAGCTTAGAGCTGCTTTTCTCTGAGCCAGACTTTCTGAACAGGGCTTGTGTGGGGTCACTTAGGACTGAGACCCTGACAGCCAGATGGTCATGTTGTGGCCTGTGATGGCTAAACCATCAACAAGGTACCCTGGTGCACTCACTTTTCAGTGCCCAAAAGATCCAGGCTGTTGAGTAAGGTTAAGTCAGCTCAATATTGATGCTGGGAAGGGTGCAAGTAGTGGCATTAAAGGCAGAAACTTGTTGTGGAAGTCCAGCAGAATACTAATGACAGTGCGAACTACAGGCAGCAGACTGCCAGCTCTCAGCACCATCATGGACAGTGATCCTTGTAGAATTTAACTCTTCTTGGGTTTACAACTTGCTATAACTGCAGCAAATTTCCTTCTCTGTTGTCAGTCACTGGGGTGACTGACCTTTTCTTTCAAATGAGGACCTCACACCCTCCTTGGCTTCTTTTGGGGTTAGATGGTTGTAAGTCATTCCAAGTGGCATTTGCTTTAATCACGCTACAGGAGGAGTAGCAGATTTAGCTGGTACTGGCCCTTATCTGAAGAGGCAGAACATTTCACGGGTGCCAGGATCCTAAGAATTCTTTAAGTATGTGTGTGATTAACTACCTAGAATTCATTTTCATTGCACACCATGCACCCAATGCACTTATTGGACAGACAGACTAGTAGCACACAGACTAGACAGAAAAAAATCTCTTCTAGCTGTGGGATGGTTCCTGCAAGCTACAGGTGGAGCAGTGTGGCAAAGAGTGTCTTGTCATTGTAGCTGTATCTGCCACTGCTTCTCTTGAGGATGAGAGAATCCCATCTCCAGTGTTGTCAGTGAGGAGCTTTTAATTCTATAAAGTGCTTTTGCAAAAAAAAAAAAAAAAAAGAAAACATAATCCCTCCCAAAACCAATTTCCCTGCTGTGAATTGAATTATTCCTCTTTAATATACTAAGCCATTAAAAAATTAAGCTTCTTTCTTTAACACCAAAGTAAGGCAACTGCACTTTATTTGGAGAATACAAATGCCTCAAGCTGCAGTATTTCTCTTTCACCAGCTCTCAGCAAGCGGCCATTTAGTCATAATTGCTCCTCACAGTGTAGTCCAATTAAGAATGGCATTAGCAGGGCAAGAACTATTTGTTAATCTGTAAAAGGTATGAGAGACAGTTCTTGCTTTGCCGGAGGTTTCGATTCACATGTTTGGGTGAAAATCTAACCAGCTGGAACACTCTCCAAGCAACATGGGAGTATTAGCAAGCTATCAGTTATAAGCAAGATAAATGTATGTACATATTTAATTGAGTAGAGCAAAACTTTATAAAACATTTATTTATATTTGGAAAGACATAAATGTTGCTGAACTGACAGAGTCAAATTACGAAGTGACAGTGCTGACATTTGAATTGAGAAATGTTTCTGAGCTCACTGGGGCTGGAGATGGCTGGGATGAGGATGACAGCTCATGGACTGGCCATCTCAAGGTACCTGTGCAGACAAAATGGACAAGTGCCTTGCTGCTGCAAGAACACTTTACCCAATATGGGAATGTGAGGTAAGATTTAGGGTTCTTGTGATCCTAAATGTCACAAGGATGCGTGTTCAAATTGTCACAAGTTTGAACCTGGCTCTTTCCCATCATTACTGATAGGCTGGGATCAGATTCCTTGCTGATACAAAGCAGTGCAGTTCCACTGAAGTACACTTATGCAGTGTTTTCTTGTTTGTTTTGTTTTGTAAAGAGTCCCACATCTTGCATGGTCTTTTTGTGCCAGGAATATATTACTTTAAATAAATAAATATGTTGGTTCTCATTCACACAAGCAGAATACATAGCCTTTTGTCTAAGAGATGTTAAAGATCCATCCAGATCTGCCTGTTGTAACGCCATTTTTAATAACAGAAAAAAGAACAGAACAATATGAGAAAAAAAAAAAAAGCTTGCAAAATCCCATTTTGATGGGCCTGCACAAGTGTTAACAACAGCATGGTAAGGTCACTCCATCCCCACCTTGACTTGTGGCAAGTGGTATATGCACCAGGCAGACAGAGGCTCCACCTGTAAAGAAGAAATCCTTATATAGA
Organism: Crypturellus undulatus; assembly: GCA_013389825.1. Classification (NCBI taxonomy): domain Eukaryota; kingdom Metazoa; phylum Chordata; class Aves; order Tinamiformes; family Tinamidae; genus Crypturellus; species Crypturellus undulatus. The sequence goes on along the minus strand of VWPW01008044.1, from coordinate 17,251 downwards.
GACTTAATTTGAGAGAAAATACTTGAATGGTGTAGAAAACTCAAAAATGTCTAGCATCAGCTGGGTGCAAGGCAATCTTAACCCCCGATTTTTGTGAAATTTGCCATATTTCAGTCATTCTGCAGCTCAGACAAGACCAGGATAATGAAGAAAGACTCTTTCTTCCTTCAGGAAAAGTAATTTATTTCATTCACTCATTTTTCATAAGAAATGAGGACGAGATTGAGGTTTTCATCAGCAGTGTATTCCCTACATGTACATGTTAGTAGCTATCTGCTATGTAAATAAGCAAAGTCTAGTATTCGTAGCACATTACTGTCTACCAGTCAAGAGTTTCATTTGTGTGTCCTTGTTCTTTCACACTAGTTGGTTTCTTTTTCTGTGAGAGCACCTGTAGGGATCTACAGGGTATGTTCCAGATCCAGGCAGAGTTTCCTTCTCCATATGGGACAGAGAATCTGATGGACTCCTCTCAGGTCTCTTCACTGGTAGGGGTATCTTTCTCTGCAGTGCTAAGAATCATTCAGAGAAGCTTGTTTTCAAAGATGTTTGACTTACTGCCTAATTCTCAGGTAGACGTAAAATTTATTATTTCAGAGGAAAAATATTATGTGTTCTGTACAGTTTATATGTCACTAATGAACCTGATTCTCTTCTTAAAGCCATTAAATCACAAGTTGCTAACAGGCAGGCTTTCAGTATAGAAGTTCACTTTGAGGGTCTTTTTTATGTTTGATATTCAATTTCTTAGACTTCTGATCTCAGTGCAGGAGTTTTTTTGCACTAACATTGTGGCCCAAGGCGCACACGTCATCTATAGCTGTCCAAAGGCCTCCACTTTGAGACAGACTTCCATGACTGCTGCTACCCCTTCCAGTGACACGGGTCTGCTGTAATATTTTTACTTTTTTTTCCTTGTTCTTCTCTCCTTCTTTGTTTCTCTGGCTATTTGCAATCTGTGTGTAAGGCTTAAAAAGGCGAATAGTTAAAGTATTACTTGACAGCTTCATGAAACATAATTACTGGCTTTCCGGAGCCAAAGTTAATGCATTTTTCACATGGTAATCAGCAATGGGTTTGGAACTGATGAAATAATCCACACAGTGCATTTTCTAGTCCCTTAAGACTTTGAGCAGCCTCTCTTTGTAATCTGCTTTGTAAGATTAATAAATACATTGATCCAGAACCCTTTCCAGGACTGGTCTAAATTGCCGAAGACACTTAGTGAAACAGTGGCACAGCTCAAGTAAACAGAGGGCTTGGTATTGATTTCACTGCGGCCAGAATTTCAAAATGCATCATCAGATAACTGATTTGCTGATTTACATGAAGCGGGCAAAGGGCTGGGCAGTGGCAGTGCCATTTCCCAGAGCCATTCTCCAGCCATCACCATGCTGGGCTGCAGGATTCCTCATCCAGACTGAGTGGAGCGTCCTTCTCCTTTCCACTTACAGATCCAAGCTAATGCCTCCCTTCGGCTTACATCCTGTCCCTTAATACCTTACATCCCTTTGCTTAGCGCTGGGCCCTCCTGCGCTTAGCTAGGGCTGCTGTGACGCGGGGCAAAGCATGGGCACAACCATGCCTGCTCCAAACAAAGTGACTGATCGGTAGCAACAGTTAAGTGTCATTTTTATGCCTTTTATAATTGAAAAGTTTATTGCACTGCATATAAAAATTAATGTATAACAATTTTCAAGTGGAACATTTTTCAATTAAAATGCCTACAATATGATGGCAGTAGTTTCCTCTTGAGTTATGATCTCGCAGTGACTTTACTTGGCTAAATAACATCTTGCCACACCCGGAGGCCCTTTCATCCACAGACTTTTTCCTTTGTGTACTTTCTAATTGAAATTCCATTTCCATTTTATTGCAAAGGCTGGAAAGGATCATGGTTTTCACCCCTTAGTTCAAAAGACTCCATCCCAGTGAGCATATTCTATCTAGGGTTACCAGGCAAAAAATATGAGATTTCGGATGTTACACTGTCAACTTCCATAGTCCATCTGAAAAACGCACACATTTTTTCCTGTGTTTTTATACTCCTGAAAGTCTTCTCAAGTTACCCCCTGCCTGAGCTGCTGGGCATCGGGGACTGTGACTCTAGTAGAGCTCAGTGAGATATGTGCACTGGAGCTGACTTTGAAGGCCTGGATTTATTGTGCATGTACCGCTGTATTAATTTTTATATTCTTGTGTCTCTCTGACTGTGCTGCTTTTCACCATTTGCTATCTGGCTTGTTTCTCTCTGTGGAAGCTCTCAGTCAGCATTGTACCTAAAGTCCTCAAAATCATCACAATGCTTTTGAACACTCCTCCACCCTTCTGCGTGTTTTTTAGACATACAACTTGAAGCAGCTCAATGGATTTAAACACAATATTGAAAAAAAATCAGAAATATTCAGGAAGAAGACCTTCTTCCCTGTACATTAGTATAATTTACATAAAAAATTAACATACAGAAATCCCATCTCTTTGCCACTAGGTGGTACCCACATAAAACATAATGTTTCTCCGTTAATTGCATATGTGCTCTCATTTGTAGTGTGTGCAGAAAAGGTTTGGTCTGAATGTACTCACGCTAGTTTTTTAATGCTGTAAATTTTCCCTTGTAAAGAATCTTAATCTGCTTTGGATAATTAATTATCAGGTAATCACTGCAGTGGTTTAACAAGGAAGTTTTTCACTGCTGTGGCTGTGCTATTGTTATATGGTCTTTTTAATCTGGCACAAGTCTGTGCTGCTGCTAGAAAAGATGGTACCACATCATCTTGGTACCTTGTTTCTGCTGCCTCCTTACTGCCACACTGGGTCTAATTTGACCATTCAAGACAAGGGTGAGGGGAAACTGGCACATCGAACAACCATAGGATTGCTAGTCCCAATAAAAGAGATGTCATGAGAATCAGCTTCTGAGGAAGGAAGGAGGAGTCCTTCTGAGGACTGCCCCTTCTGCTGGACTCAAAGACTTCTCCTGAATTCAAGTGACTGTGCAAGGAAGTGTGAGATTTGAAGATGTTCCAAATCTCAAAGGACTACACCTTCATTAACAGTGATCATTAGGGCCTCAATTCATCTAAGTACTTAAGAACATAACTCATTTTAAGTATCTGAACTGTACCATTGACTTCAATCAAGCTGCTAATGTGCTTAAAATGAGGTAAGTACTAAAACGATTGATGGATGGAACCATACAGCCTCTTCCAGCTGCCCTCCAAATCAATTGCAAAATGTTCATTGATTTGACCGGGCAGCCTGTGCTGTCAGGTTGCATCAAAACTGCGGTACCTGGGAGGGCCCATGGGCTTCCTCTAAATTCCCTAGTCGCCACTGGGTGGCCAGGCAGGCACATTGGCTCCCCGCTCCCACAGTCAGGGACTAAGACTTAGCAGCCAGTGTGGAGTATATTTGCCCTGAAGTTTAGGGAGCATCTCTTGAAGACCCTGTATAAGCAAAACCTTTGAATTTATGAGGTTTTGGCTGTGGAAATTCTTCAGGACTCAGACCAGAGCACTGCTCAGGTTTTGGAGCTTTTCAGTCTCCAGCAGTATTTCTAATGGAGACCAACTATCTGAGAAGGCAGGAAATCTGATAAGTAACATGTCAGAAATAATTATTAAAAAAAGTGGGGTGGGGGGGGAACATCCCAGAAGAATACATACAGCTATTGAAAACTGTAGCAATTGAAAATTGAATTTCTAACAGGAAGGCAGGACAGTGTGCTGTTTCACTAGAAGGTATATTGTTAGACTGGATCACTCATGTGCACCCTGAGTTCAGTGCAGAAACTGTCATTTCAAGAAACAGCTTCTCCTCTCTGAGTGGGAAGAGATACTGCAAAATATATACTATGCTAAAACATATATTATACTATAGTCTTCAGAATTTACTTCTTGATGATAACTCTGCCATTGGCTTCCATTGGCTTAATGAAAAGCAGAACTCAGGTCATGGTTAAGGTAAAGGCCAATAGCAAATACTGGAGATTTTCATATTTGGGTTTCTTCTCAGAAGAAAAAATATTTGACCTTGGAATACAGAAGTTAGCCAGACGGTTCTCTTCCTGGTTTGCTACCAGTAAATACATAAACTCTTTTATCTGCACCACTCTGGGTATGATGAAAAGGACCAACTTGTCAGAGAAGAGTCTGCTCTCCTGTGGGCAGTAGTAATTAATAATTGGTGAAGCAGAGATTCAAGGGCATTGTTCATGTGCTCCAAGTTTTGGTCAATATTTTTTCATCCAGTTCTGATGGACAAATATAATCTTTAGTTTGCATTTTCTGGAAGCATTTCGTTAATATTCTGCTCCCACTGCTGCCAGGACTTTATTCTCCTTGATTCGACTTTATCCATATTAGACAATGTGTAAATGTTTGTGTCGGCTGCCTAGCCTAATTATTTGGAGGTAGGGAGCCATGCTTACCTACTAGACGATACTGTGATCAAAATACTGAGATTCTTAGGAGCTAATGCATTCATCTAGGCTGTGGGAGACCTCTGCTCAGCTCTTTTGTGTGCGTGTAGGCCTTTCTCCCCTGCTCTCAAGGAGGAGAATGAACCAGCACACAGGGGAGCAATCTGAAGTGAGGGAAGAGGCTTTTCTTGACATCTCCTGCTGCAGCTGTTACATTTTGCAGGTTCTATGTAAATATTTAATAGGAAAAGGAGCAATGGCTGTAAAATCTAATGTTTGGCACACGCACCTGTGAGATGAACAGGAGGGCAAATGTTCCACTGGATGGATATAGGAATTGAACTTCAGTTCTGTCCACTCCAGTAGAGAGAACTGGGCCTCAGGACTCATGCCTCCCCCTCTTTTCTTCAGGCTTTATATCAGAGAAAAAGACTTCCTTGGACTTTGAAAGGAAGGTTTAATGTACTTAGCTTCCCAGAGAGGCTGTAAATCTCAAACAGAAGGTATCATCTCCATGCCACACAGAAGAAAGTGGAAGGTCCAGAGAGGAACAGGTTTCCACCCACATTTCATTCTCCAGCATTTCTTACCAGCTACTTAGACAGGGGTTTGATCTGTGCAGTGATTCCCAAGAATCTAGTCATTCTATCCATGCTCTGAAGTGGGACTTCACATACAACCCTAGTGTTATGAAGTACAAATCACAAATCAGTAAGGCATCCAAGAATGCAATATCTGTGCTGCCTTTTGAGCTTTAGTTGCTTACTCTGTACAAGGAAATCTAGCAAAGAACTGAGACGGGGCTTCAAATATGTTGACCCCTTTCATTCTGTAGCTCTAAAGAGAGTGTTGGTAGCAAAATTTCATTTTTATCTTGCACTCATCCAGATTTGTTACAAACAGCTTCATGCCAAAGCGAACCAGTTAGAGAACTGTGTTATTTCTAGATTTGTCACCCTTTTTATATGAAATAATAGTGAAATACCTAAATGTTTTAGATCTGAGTGTTATACTAAAGCTACTTATTATGCATTTGCAAAATTCATAGATATTATATAACGTACTGTGCTATATGATTTTTTTCCATTGATGATAGTTTCTTAACTGTTATACTTAAAATTTGTCAGATATGTTCTAAAATTTAATTTATATGTAGAATGCAATATGATGCTGTCTAATTCAAATGTCATTCAATAACATATTTCATACCAAAGCATCCCAATCTATTAAGCCAAAGACATTTACTGGGAATTGACTTCAATCCTTAGGAGGTTGAAAGTGGCTTCAGTGGGATTAATGGCTTAAAGTTAATTGTTTTTGCTAATGTTTTATTTGAAATGTCCTGCTCAGCAAAGGTAATGTGACATTTTGCTCACTAGGGATGTTGAGCCAAATTCACTGCTGACATAGACAGGTGTAACCCCATTGACTTGATTAGAGCTGCACCTACTTACGTCAGCAGTGAATTTCACGTCTTGCCCTTTTGAAGAAAGAGAAAAATGTTAAGGTTGAAGCTCAAAAGTGTGGAGGTGGAGCACTGAGGACAAAAGAAAGGAAACACCAGAATCTCAGACTAGCTGGCCTGAGTTGCTCTAGAAAAGTGGCTAGGAAAACCAGCCAAAGCTGACTTTGCCCTCCCCAGGAAAGGTTCTAGGTTAAATCTTGCTAAATAGAGGTGTGAAAATAATGTGAGGTTTTAATAACCACTTGAAAGAAACAAACATGTAATTGTTTCTGAAACAAAGAATAATCATTCCCCTTTTGTGTGAGAAAAGCTTCCTCTTTAAAAAGAGAATAGAGGCAGTGCAGAGATGCTATTGATCCGAAGCTGGGGGAGGTTTTTGCATTTAGAACTGCATATTAGCCTTGAAAGGCTAGAAGAGATAATGGGAAAGTGCAAGACAGCTAATGAGGAGCCTGGCTACTTGTCTTCTCCAAGACAAAGAACGTGATCTCAGGAGGAGCTTTGTGCCCTAGGGAGTGCAGAGCCCCAGCCTTTCCCAGCGGTGCCAGGGGGTCTCCCCACTGCCAGCCTTGGGCAAAATAGACCCATTTCTGCCATTAGTGGAAAATGTCCTTGCAGTGGGCTTTGGAAGCAGGACCTCTGCAAATGGACATGATTTATGTTTTCACACTCTAGTCTAAATTTCCTTCAAGGGGCTTTGGACCCTCTCATTACAATGTTATATCTTCACTCAGAAGTGAGACTCTGCAGCATGGATCCGCTGTCACTCTTGTTGTGCCTTTATGCATAGGAGAGAGAAAAGGAGAGATCACTCTTGGAAAAGAATCATGGGACTCAGTTTAAACGCAATTAGCGGTGTGGATCACACTTTCTGAAAGCAAAATCTATGCAGAAGAGACCTAATCAAGGGTCTAGACTTGAATTTCTCAAGTTGGTTGATTTGGCCCCTCACCAATGAAGCCGGGAGATGGTCAGGCAGCCCATTGCCCTCCAGCAGCAGCTCAGCATGGCCTGCAACGCACCCCTGGCCGATGGCGAGGGGAGGCCACGAGGTGGCAGGGGTGCCGTGGGAGCCCTATGCCGCACCTCGCCTTGTGTACATCTTTCCCTTGCACCCAGCCCCATGGGAACAGGGTACAAGGCTTGAAACAGAGGCAGCAGAAGTCTGGAACTTGTAATGTAATAATTCATGTCTGAATTATTTTCCTAAAACTCTGTGTCTCACAAGCCAATGAACATCTCAATGTTCACTTAAAAAAATACTTTAAGAATGGACTAAGCACTCTCCTTAACATTCAACACATGACACTGCGATGTGAGTAGCCCTGAAAATGCAGACACTGAAAGACAAACGAGCCTTACTGAATATTCCTTTTTCAAAGACTTATGGATGTTTTGAAGGGTTAGTTGAAGGATTGTTGCCCCAACTCTGAGGCTTGTACGAGCATTCATTGGGTTGTGAAAATGCTGTATGCATCCTGCTTCATCTTTGTGCTACATTTTCCCCTGTGATCTCTCTAGCTCTACGGAAAGAGAAGAGGAGGAGGAGGAGGAGAGGCTTGCCCGACCACGGGGGCAGAGCCTGCTCCTGGATAATGCAGCACCCCAAGCTTTTTGTTCCATGTTTGACTTCCTAATATACGGGGCACTGCACATAATGCAGGAACTAGATGTTGACTTTGATTCAGGAATGCTAATGCCAAGACAATTGGCTCTGAATGCAATTTCAAGAGTCACTAACTGGCTTTGTTTTCAGTCCACAAGCATTCCTGCTGTTAATTAAGGGGCTGTGCTCAAAAGTTATTTATAAAAACATTTTTTCTTCAAAAGATTAGGCAATTCATTAAGATAAAAACCATGTAAGCAGAGAATGCTTTTCTAGTATGTGATAGAGCCTGGCAGAAGAGGAGAAGAGGCATTTTATACAAAATAATTAGATTTTGAAGCATTTTCTGAGTGGGAGGTATTTTTTTTATGCAATAAGAAATAATCCTAATGGATTATTGCCATCTAAACTATCTAAAGGGCCTATCTTGCCCTTTAGTCTTGGCCATACTGCCATTCGTATATGATCATGATGACCCCTTTAAATGCCTTACTGCATAATACACAACCAAGAGCTATGTATTAAAGTATACATATAATTTTTATGGAGTGATCCCTGTGTTTACATTTTCAGAATGCTCTGAGCTTTGCCCCAACTCAAAAGCCCTTCAGTCACGAAGGCAACACGATATGATGGCCTGATATAGATGTTTTCCTCCAATATGAAATACCATTTCCAGATTTACGTGTAACACAGGTATTTTATAGACTGGCAGAGTATTGAAGCTTTTATGAACTGAGGAAATCTGCAAATGAATTATTGTCTTCTGAAGTATGTTGGATATATATTATTGGACAGATTCTGATCTGAGATATGATGCGCATCTATGCTTAAAAAGGCACAAGAGCAGTTTTTCAGATAGATGTTTCACAATTTAATTTGACCTTTAACTTCATATGCCTACCAATATACTCAACACAGAGGAAATTCAAACTGAGCATAAAAAAAGGCAGTTGCTTTAACTGAATAGTGATGTGTGAACACTGGTTTGAAGTCCTGTGAACAACAGACAAAGGGTAAATGTTTTCCTAAATCATCAGTGTGCTATATACTGGCATATAAAATATATCAATCTACTATATTGTGATTATTATGCTTGTGTTCCAGGAAGAGATTCCAGGAATTACTGGAGTGGAATAAAAAGCAGTAACAATTGCCTAATGTTCTATTAGTATAACGCTGGGCAAACTTCTTATCTGTGTAAGAGGTTGAAGGATGTACCCCTATCAGCTGGCCTAAGGGGCTGATATAGGCTGTCTTATTTGCTCAAGAATTAGGACATTTCCTTTATTTGTAATTTATCATGACTTCTCCAACACTTCCAAACATATTTGGATGCAACACCAAGGTAAGTTAAGTCAACCAAAAAGCGAGTTTATAAACTAAACTAAGAGTTGTGCAAGACTGAAGATCAGAGATGGAAGAAGAGCTCTTGAGAGGAAAAGTGGGTATTTCTGGTGCAGCAGAAAATGCCTATTGATTGTCTCATAGCTGCACCACAGAAACACATATTTTTTAGAATTCACTTTACCGTTTTAAAGGCAAGCTTAAATATGCTGTGTATCAAAGAAGTCTCCAAAAAGATTTTGTCAAGCAGAACATGCTGAAACAATATCATCAACATTTACATTTTTAAGTATGACTAAGGTGCTATGCAGGTTGCTAACCAGAGAACAATGACTCCTTGTTGTCTTCCTCCTTGAGGTCTTTGGTAGGCAAGCTCTAATATTAGCCCAAGGAAAGGTAACACTTCATTCAGCATCTCCAAGAAGACCTGGCCACTAGTGCTGCTTTCACAGTTACCCCCTTAAACTCTGTCTTTTGTCAAAGTAACAAGCTCTGAGTTATCACCATTACCCATCCCCAGCCCAGAGTGTCATTGCTTTTGACACCAACATAGTGTTGAGGTCCCATCCCAATTTATGCATCATCACTAAGATAACAGCAAGGGAGCATTTTCTGCCAGAGGATGGAGGTCATGCTAGACACAGGAACATGCCATTTCCTATTTTGGTACACTGATTTTGCCAACAAAACAAAAAGTGAAGAAGCATAACAATGCTTCCTACTATCCAGAAAATAGTTGGATATTTTCAACACTTTTGTCCTGTCCTTGGTCAGCTGAGACATGAAGGCAACAGGTCTTCCCATTTGTCAGTTCCTTTTCTCCTTCTGCACTAGTCTTTAAAGGGAAAAGAGATGGAAACTGATTAGTATTAGTATTTATCACCTCAAGCTTATGTAGAGATTTCTTTCACATTTGTTCTCAAAGAAGAAAGTGTCTGCCCATCTTGCTTCTTTTTAACTTGTTCAAACTTCTCAGTGGGACAAGTAGACAGAACTGGCTATTTCCCTGTCTCTAGAGAGGCCCTCCGACTTTCTCCCTCCAACTTGCAAATTGCTAAGACCGCGCATATCATGTCAGGTCAACTCTGTACACTCTGCTTCTCCTGAGCTGCTAGATCTGGGTCAGTCGACTGCTCCATGTCGGCAGCTGCTGACAGCACCTGGAGCTTGGGGAAGCCTGCCCTCCATGGCCGAGCACTGCAAACATTACTTCACTGTTTGGTATTTCTGAATGCAGCCTCAATACCTATAAAATCTGTATTTCCTAAGAGGTTCCTTTGGGAACACTGGCTAAATGGAAGCTCTCACAGCCAGATCCATTGTAGTATGAGAAAGGTTGTCACAGTGATATTTATCTGCTGGTTGTCACTTAGAAGGATAGAAGTGCTACTTTGTAAAATGGAACTTGCAGAGGTATGTTATTTATTAATTTATTTGTAGTGTATTATTTATTGGAATATGGTTCTGTCCCACTTTGCTCACAATCTTTAATTTAGTCCATGGGTCTTGATTTATTTATTTTAAAACATCAGGAAAGTTCTGGATTCTTAAATCAATGTTTTAGAAAATGTGACTCCTGTACAGTGCAGAAAGTGGGGTACACAGCCATACCACACCGGAGCATGAAGCTGGCATACAAAGTCATATAACCACCATCCAGGAAGAACAGAAACCCATAGTACCTGTATTAAATTACAGAGGCCAAGGCCATGACGACTGGACATAGTAGATCAGATCCTACAAGCAGTTTAGGAAACATTAACACGCTAATTCACTAACTAGCTCTGTCCTGCCATGGTGAAGACCTTCTGTGGGATGTTGTTCCAGAGGCAGCTCAGTTATTTCTGGCTCCAGGATCTCACCTTGGTGATGATTTCTTATGTGAGATATTCTTTCTTCCTCTTTGCAAAGCATGCCATGACCTGAAGACCTGGAGTGATTATGAAAACGTTCTTTATGTAACAACTAAACTTAATCAAATGATTTTCCATAATGGCAGTGCCTCTCTATGTGTGTGTGTGCGTATAAGCCAGAGAAAATTTCTCTTAAGTCCTGAACTCCTTGTCCTTTTCAGCCCTGGGAATATATTTAAAGGGAGTTCATCCTCAAGGTTTGCTAAAGAATAAAGATTTTGATTTGTTGTTGTTGAGAGCAAGATGAAGTTCTGCATCCCAGGATGCAAGAGCTGCCTTTGCAAACAAGATAGGCAACCTCTCACTGCAAGGTCATTATGGTTATTAATGGTAGTTATCCCAAAAGCGATCCTGAAGCCAGCCTGTTTGGGTGATAATGTTTAGATCCAAGAATTTTGCCAGACAGAGAGCGAGGAAGGATGAAAATTTGGATCGGATTACATTGCCCCAAGTGGCTTATCTCTGGCGTTCCAGATCATTTTAATCTTTATTTCATAGTCAGATACTTTGGCTTCCAGCAATGCAATTTTTGGTGGTCCCTTGGCATTTCTATAGTCTTTAAGGTATCTATTGTAAAGAAAGACAAGTGTCTGATTTGTACCTATTAACAAACTACCAGCCATCTGTTGGAGTCATTAATTCCTGAAGCATCATAATTTACATACATTTAATTGTTTTGAGGCTTAGCTACAAATTTGTCTTAGAACCTTCTTTTCGTTATTTCAATTCCAAACACTGGACAAGTGTGGGAGTCCTGGGAATACCCATTTTGTAAATACTGTTCATCAGTTTATAAAAGAATACATCTGAAACTGCATCTGCAGCAACTCTGGACAGATAAGGGCAAGCAGTGGTTATTCTCTGGTGGTTAATGTCTTTTTTTGTCCAAGCCGAATACGATTCTGAATTCATTAAGTTGACTGTCTAGATTATTCATCTCAATATTCATTATAAATTATTTATTTTCCACAGCTTTACTTGCATTCCATATTATTGAAATGATTATTCCTGAGCACAATCATACAAAAAGCAGTGGATGGTCTAAAAAGTCCCAGACCAGCTGTTTAATCTCTGTTATCTGCTCCTGTTCACGAAGTTCCCACATGGAGTTCTTGTGGCTTTTAATATCATGGAAACTATTTGCTGAAAATGCATCTTGTGATTCAGTACAGAAAGGCATGCTTTTTTTTACTTAATGAGAGAAAATCCCCATTACAGAAGAACATATGAAGTCATAAAAACACCAAGGTAGAAACTCTGCATGAGCTTTATGTATTCACACAAAGTCTTTCAGACAAAATGGGCCAGGGGAACTAAGATTTTAATTTTTATCCTAGTCATTTGGATTTTGATTTAATAATATATGCTGGAATTTGATAGGTAGTGTTATCTTACTGCTCAAGTTTTAGCCTTACCAGGGAAAAGTTTTCCTGTTTTCTTTTTTATTATACCCAACCAGAGAGAGTCAGGTTACACAAAACCTTGCCAGTTAGGTTTGGATTATGAAAAATAAAAAAATGGATATATTGATCTAATTTTGTATGCACCAGGTGTGTTACACTTTCTGGATTTTCACCAATTCTAATTGTGGAGAATTGACTCTTGTATTGAGTAGACAGTTTTAGTTAGTTTCCAGAGAATTGCTATACTCTTAAGTAGGAAATTCATACATTTTCATAATAACATTTTTGGGGCAATACACTGTTTAGTATTTCTATAATAGCATGATAGTGTCTCTGAGGTACAGGTGAATACAATGCTACACATTGCAATGGCATCTATTTAGTCCAGAGAAAGGTAGGAAGGCAAGAGGAGGAACACTGCCTGCAAGGGTCAGTCCCCCATTTTGGTCTCTTTGGGATGTAGATTGATGAAGTGAGAATGTGATTGCCGTGGTAGATGCTCAGGGTTAAATTCTGCAAGCAGCTGCTGACTGCATTGGCTTTGCCCCTTTCCCTTTCCCTTTCCCTTTCCCTTTCCCTTTCCCTTTCCCTTTCCCTTCCCTCCCCTTCCCTTCCCTTCCCTTCCCTTCCCTCCCCTTCCCTCCCCTTCTCCCCTCATTTTTCCTCTGGGTGTGGAAAAAGCAGCTGCCAGAGCATGCACTTATTTTTTTGGAACACCACCACATATACAAAAAAAATACTGTAGTGAAGATCTGCAAATCAGGCAGATACTTATGGACAGAAAGTGAATTTCAGTGATTGATGTCATATGTAATAACCAGCAGTTATAATGGGGTGGAACAAGCTTGTGTACCATAGAGGTAAAGACGAGTGATGCAGCAACTGGCTGGAGGGAGCTTGCAGGAACCTAATTCTGTCATAGTTTTGAAGAAAGGCTGGGATGATTTCCATGTCTGGTGGAATACTTCATCAGAGAGCTTGCTGGAGGAGCCTTTGGATCAGAGGATATTGCTTGAAATAATGGGACATTTGTATAAAGGGAAAAAGAATTAGGGACTGGTAGCAAGCTCTTCTTACCCCTAGCCTACTCATATTAAGAATCCAACTGAGACTGAACCCTTTCTGTAGCATAAGTTTTACCCAGGCTTTTATCCAAAGACAAAATGGAACACTTTGGGCACTTTCTGTTTTTATAAGATTTGTGTCTGCTAACAAGGCTGTGATAAATGGCTTGTACTCTGAAAGGAAAGCCCATGAGCAGGTACCTTAGTGATATGCCCAGCTACGAGGCAGAAGCTGAAGAATGTCTGTATATCTTGACCCTGTACCTGATCAAGGAGTCACTTAGGACCTCAATTTTATCGTTCTTCACAGAGCATTTGCTCTGGCTTCATATCTTGCAAGGTATTCTGATTTAAACTAGACACTTTATATGACAGAGGGTGCAACCAGAAAGGGTGAAGAGACATCTGGGTGGGAAATCCATGGCATGACATGCATGTTTTGGGTGTGAAATCCATGCTTTTGGTTGCTGCGTAGAGCAGATGCAATCTTGCAGACACTCAATGCAACTTCACAGTACTGGTTATATTCCATGCATCTAACAGATTGAAAGCAGGGATACACAGGGATGTTTCCTTTAGGAATTCCCCTTGTGAAATGAACCCGTTTGGATGTCAGCAGAAATATCTACCAAGCAGGGTGTGAAATATGGGACATTCGCTTCACACTGCAGAGTAGCAAATCCTAAGGCAAAAGACTATTCTCGAGTGTGATAGGAGAATGTTTTTCAAGGGAAAGCCAGAGCAGTGGGGTCTACAAGCAGAAATTTTCATAGTCTTCCCAGAGAGAGCAAGACACGCAGAAGAGCTCCTTGTGTGCACTGCTCCTATGAGCATCTGAATGACTTGAGCCCTAGAGAGTCAAGCCTTGTCATATCTGCCTAGGACTAATCAATTTTTCCATGTTTTCCTGACCCAGATCAGTCCTGCAACATACTAATTACTGTAGTTAATGGTCAAACTTATCTGCACGGAAACTATAATCATTATTTATTCTTTTTGCTTTTGGTGCCATATTTCTTCACTGGTCTGACATTTGAAGTCCAACTACCAGACAAACTTTGAGATCCACCTATTTCTGCATTCCTGGAAGACAGAAGCAGGCAGCCTCCTTGCCTTAGTCCACATACCCAGGTAGTATCTTCAGTTCTTGTTTTTAAACCTGCTGACATCACATTTCAACTGCTGTCAGACTACAGCAGGGTTATAACTAACAACTTGTTTAGCAAGGTCAGGAACTTGACTGCCTTTTTTACCTTCAGCAGAGGCAGCACATGCTATATGAAATTATTGCTTTAATTCCTAATCTTGTGCTGGCATGGCCTCCATATTTATACAATTTCCCTGCAGAGTAATGTGCTTGTTCTGCTTGCTCCTCTCAGCAAAGCTTTATGTAGACAAGCAGGAATATAGGAGCTCTGCTTAATGTAACTTCCACTAAGGTAGTCATAATGAGAGCCCTTTGGCTGTGCAAGAGCAAGGAAAAGACAATTTGTAAGAGAAATATCACTCTTTAAAAATATAAATACTTTGAAGAAGTGTTCTTTAATGACTTAATTTTAATGTCTCTGTTTATCAAATCTTGATTCCAGTTAGAGAATCAAGAGATGTATTCTGACGACTTCCCTAGATTTAAAAAGAAAAGTTCAGGGATAGCTATGCAATTAACTGTGACTTACACAGGTCTGTATAGCTACAGCAAACCTTCTGCGGAAGAAATTAAATTTCTCCCCGAAGGAGAGTGATTGCATAGATGACTTATTCAAATATGTAGATAAATTGCTTTGACATGTTTTGCAGGAAGGAACAGAGGCACATCAGTATTGAAATAGCTCTGGGTACCACAAATCTATTCACAGGTAATTGGATTACCTCATGTATCTGGTACTGAAAAGGGGGATGAAAAAATGATCCCCAAATGACGGGCCAGATTTATACTGAATTTGATCTCTCCACATTCAGCAACACCATGTTAACTCTCATCTCCCAAAGGAAGAGGAGCAAGAGGAAGGAGCAGCAGGGACTTCTCAGCTGCTTTGTGGCCTTCCTGCTGCTCTCTGGAAACTCTACGCAGGCCATCCCAGTCCAGATAAAAATAAAGGGCAGTGTTTACTCTTTGGCCAAATAGAGTGTAAATCTCCTAAAACCTGTCTCAACTGGTATGGCTCAGGTGTCCACATTTGGTAGCAGTGTTTATTGACTTCCATTGCAGCTGTGGGAACCTGCAGTATCTGCGAGGGGTCATTTGCCTTCATGTGCAGTCCAAATCATGGGCTTGTGAGGCATGCTGTAGATCACAAGCGCGTGCAGGTTTGATCGGAAACCTCTGGCTTCAGCAAGACACTGTGTAGGTTCCTACTGCAGACAGGATACTTCTGAAAAGCACTTCTGGTTACCAATACCTTGCTGCCTAAAGGTTGCCCTGATATTTTCATTAGTTAGCAACATTCCTACCTTCTTGCCTAAAGGCTGTTCTGGTATTTTCATTAATGTTTTTCTCTTTTATCTATCTGTTCTACCTTCCCAGACCCTAGAGACCTGGCATTGCTGGATGAGGAGCTGCCATATTCAATCAGATTCAAAGTCCATCTAGATGCAGACTCCATTTCTAATTATGGCTGATACAAGGTTTTTCAGAAGAAGTGATAGGAATTCTCTCTATATAGTACTTCTATTTGAGCTTAGAGATCCTGTTCAATAATAAGGGCTAGAAATTGAGATTTAACATTCTTTAAATACGGTTTGTTGTTGTTGGATATGACCATTCTCAGTAAATTTGATATCTATATACTTACCAAACCTCATTTTAAACTTGATTCTGCTTTTTTTTGCCTTTTCATTGGCAGTGAGGTGTGCAAAAGTTGACTTTATTGTTTTCCTAATGCTCATATACCAGGACTGCTAGGAGTCAAACATGGACTGAGTATTTCAGGACAGAGCCAACAAGCTTGTTTTTATTTCTTCTTCTTCTTTTGTGTCTACAGCAGAATGCTGCAGCTGGTAAGAAATTCAGTCCAGCTTTTAAAAATAATAAACACCATTCACATCACGGGGGATTGTCGATGGTTCACTGCACTGCTCAGTGTCAGGGAAGTGAAAGAGCAGTTCTTGTTTCCTTCTGCTGCCAGCCCCGTACCTTCACCCACAGAGAGCTGCTTAGTTAACTATTGATGCCGGCTCTTACATGAGGCAAACCATTGTGAGCTGTTCTCTAGTGATGTGGAAAATCCTCCAATCAGACATCTCATTGTTTGCTCTTATTTGTACAAATCACAGACAGGAGGAGGGCTGGTCCCCCTCCCTCCCTGCTTTCCAAGCCTTGCTTTCCAGCTGAGAGGAGAGGGGGAAGAAGAGGAAGAAGATGGAAATCAAGACGGAGGACATGAAGCAGTTATTCTTTTTCATGAATTGAAGTTTAAAAACAAGTATTCAAAACAAGTATGCAAGAAAACAGCACAGTTCTTGCTGTTTTAGTGACAAAATCTCTGACTTATCTCACACACGACAAGGGTCTTTTTATTGTTCCTCTTTCTTTTTTCTGCAGAATTCTTTGTGCAGTAGATATCCTTCAAGTACAGGTAGAAATGGAGCCTTGTTTATGCTGCACTTGCCTGAGCATCCAGGGACCACATCGCAGCTATTATTATTTAATAACTTGCAGTGAAAATTGCTACTTACACCACTGCAAATAAATCATATACCACGCAAAAAGTCATATAGTTCAGTGACAGCCCACTGCAGGTGGCACTGCAAGCCTTTCTGACTTAGATATGCCCCAGCAGAAAGAAAACAGGTAAGGAAATGTGTCATTCTTCAGACCTATCCAACCAGTCTGGACTATGGGCAGCCATTTTGTCACAGGCATATACATCTTGAGGCACTGAGTGAGCCGCGGGTTCTGCTTTCAAAGTGAATGAACTCAGGTGATGAGTGACCAACCACCCTCACTGAGGGTGCGAAATTTGGCTAGGGCCTCTCCCACAGCAGAATCTTCCTGTTTCTGCTCTGTTTTTAGGAAGGACAGGCTAGGAAGGCG